>JAAMPI010000249.1:0-47914 GCA_013054445.1 Cudoniella acicularis
TTAATCCAAATTTTAAATAAAGATACATGGCCGCAGCACCCATAACTTCATTTTCCTCGTCCAGAATTTGCCCAAAACGCGTGTATAGCCTGCGGCAATCATCTAGCTCTAGCATGTATGGATTTAGCTTCGTTCTGGCTGTGACGTGAACGAATGGTGTGTCGTGACTTCTGATAATACCGAAGTCAACTACTGGTGTCGGCTGGAACGCTTGGTTTGAACCAGACTTGAGACACTTCTTATGAATTAAAAGGCATTTATCAAGTAACTCGATAGGCAAAACGTTAAGATTCTTTTTCTCTTACTATAATAGTATATGATATAGAATAAAGGATGAAGTTAGGAAGGCGTATTAAAAAGCTATTCCAGAAACATTTGGGATTTGGGTACATGGAAGGGGTATCAATCTAGACTATTACTATAAATACGAATTTTTGGGAATATTTCACACATCCTGTCTGTATCCCTTTCTGTCTCTTCCCATCCACACCGCACTATATCACTATATGCTATACAAAAGAAATCCTCCACTTCCATCTATCTCACATAACGAATGAATGTACAGATGCGCATAGCATCCCGGCGGTTGAACTCAATGTCACCGCACAAGTCTCCCACCATACAGACTTCCCCCATCACCCCTAACACCACTCATACTTCCATTCCGACTCCCAACCCCACCGGAGGGGCCATCAATCCCAGTGCCTTCCGCACTCTCATCATCATAGAACCCCGCATCGCTGAAGTCCTCGGCGCGCGCATCCGCGTCATAGGAACTGTTCCTCATCATAGGCGGTGTACTCGGGACGGCGATCTTGCGCGGACTCTGCCTCTCCCTTTCGAGTTCCATTCTCCTTGGCGCCGCATGGGGTGAGGGTCGATTAGCTAGTTGAGCGGAGGTGAAACGTTGCCCTGTGCTGCCGAAGGCGGTGGGTTGTGGCTGTTGATTTTGATAATTTCCTCCGCTTAGTGGCGTTCCCTGTCTCGCTGAGCTTGCAGGTGGGGTTAAGAGGCCAGAGAGGAAAGATTGCGTGTCTGGGCTATTTGTCGTCCTGCTTGGTGTGGAGGAATGACTCCTGTTGCTTGTCACGGACTCCGAATTTGGGTCTCTGGACTTTCGCCAATTGCCCCATGCAGCAGCGAGAGGACCCACAGCTTGCGCAACACGAGGAGTTGCTGCGTCCCTAAGAGACGCGGCAATGTTGGGGAGGTTGAGTGACGAACCGCCGTTCATGGCACGTTCACGCTCTTGCTCTTCCATTTGAAGGTTAGCACTGAGGCGAATGGCTGCATCTTTAATTTGGTCGGGGTCGTATCGGTCTGTTGAGAGGGTGTTGACGATATCTTCGAGGTCGGCTTTTCGGACAGACAGGAGTTCTCGAAGCCACATGATTTCGTCATCGCGCTTGGAGATCTTGGTTGGTGCATCTATATCAACCGTGGAGAGAGTTGCTTCAAGTTGCTCAATCTTTTGCTCGCGGTCTTGAAGTTGTTCTTGTAGAACCATAATCGATTCTCGAAGAGCTTGTGGTGAGATTCGCTCTGGTAATTCCATACCACGCGAGCCTGTCTTTTGAGCAGGGGCAAGATGAGAAACAGACACACTGGCTGAACGAGCCGCCTTGGCTGCAGCATTTGCGGCTTGGTTAGCAATCTCAAGCTTCTCTTCCAGATGTTGGACGCGATCTTGAAGATGCTCAGTCTTGGCGGATGAAAGGGACAATCGCTCAAGGAGATGCTGCTCTGATCGTTGGGCATCTTCAACGGCATTTCCAAGTTGTCGTTCATGTTGTGCTTGCATGTCTTCGGTGGCATCAGCATGCTTTCGCTTGAGATCATCAATAATGGCCGTCTTTGAGTTGTTGGCTTCCTCAAGTAGCATCTCATGCTTCTCCCTTGCAGTATCGGCATCCAACTTAACATGATCAATCTCGCCACGGAGTCTCAAGACTTGATTCTCAAGATCCTCTCTGACAACATTGACCTGGTTGTTGGCAGCTTCAATCTCAGCTTGCATGTAATGCCTCGTCCTCTGCACCTCGCTCAACCCAGACTCACGAGCCTCTTGGAATTCTCGTTGATATCGCAAAGCATCCTTCTGAGCATTGTGGTTCTCCAGACGAAGCTCA
The DNA here is from genome assembly GCA_013054445.1 of Cudoniella acicularis. Lineage (NCBI taxonomy): Eukaryota > Fungi > Ascomycota > Leotiomycetes > Helotiales > Helotiaceae > Cudoniella > Cudoniella acicularis. The sequence continues at coordinate 2,130 of JAAMPI010000249.1, forward strand.
TCGATCAGAGTCTCCAACTTCTCAGACTCTCTCACAGCTCTCATACCTTCACGCTCACCATTCTCCAGTCTCTCAATCTCAAGCTCCAATCGTTCACGAGTCCGGGCTTCTGCTTGCAGTTTGGCGTCGAGTACCTCCTGTCGGGCAATGAGTTCCTGTTCTTTCTTGGCGCGGCGAGCGTTTTCTTCGGAAATGTCACGGGCGGCTCGAGCCATGTCCTCCTGCAAATCCATTAATTTCCCTCTCATGCCTTCTCGGACTCGGATACTTTCCTCCATCTGAGTCCTCAAGCTATCGACCATCCGTCTTAGGTCCTTATTCGTCTCATTGGCCTGTTCAGCATCCTCGCTATGTCTCTTGGCTGCCTCAAGTGCTCTTTCGGCTTCCATTCGCCAGTGCTGGACTTCTTGTCGAGATTGGTGGAGATCGGTCTCTGCCATGTTGATGCGGTTTTGCATGTCGGCTTGGGCCTTTTGGGCGTTGGTTTGAGCGGCCTCAAGGAGCGCAATCCGCATGGCAGTCTTGGCCCTAGATTCCTCAACACTTCTTACCTTTTGATCACGTTCATCAACAATTTCCCGAATCTTGATCTCTCGCTGATCCATGGCTTCTCTAAGACGAGATTCCTCATCGGATGAGATTCTTAGAAGACGTTGGTTTTCAGCAAGGCGATCCTCAGCTGCTCTTCGACTGGTGATTTCTTCTTCAGCCTTGCCTTCTAGGGTGCTAAGTTTACCTTCCAGCTCAACAATTCGTGCCTTCTGGTCAACATCTCTGGCAACAGCGACATCGTCGAAAAGAGGCTTTGATTCCGCAATCTCAAGTCGCTCCTCAAGATGGGCAATCTTTGCCTTGTGCTCGGCCTCCCTTGCAACTGCAGCTTCATCAAAGAGTGGTTTTGATTCCGCAGCAAGTAGTCGTTCCTCTAGGAGGGTGATCTTAGCTCGTTGTTCAGCCTCTCTTGCAATAGCTACTTCATCGATAACAGGTTTTGATTCCGCAGCTTGAAGTTTCTCCTCGAGGTGAGAAATTCTGGCTCGCTGTTCAGCAGCTTCTCTTGCAATAGCGACTTCATCGATAACGGGTTTGGATTCTGCTTCTCTGAGCTTCTCCTCGAGATAAAGGATTTTCGCACGTTGTTCAGCATCCCGCTCGATAAACGACTCATCAAAAGCAGGCTTCGGTGTAGGCATGCGTCTCTCAACGGCCCTCCTCAACAATATTTCTGAGATCCTCACCACGAAGATCCAATCGCATAGATTGACCAAACTGCTCCTTCATTTCCTCCAATGCTTGGAGAACATTGCGGGAGTCGGGAAGAACGGACGGTTGAGCAGTTGCCGTAGCCGGTCGAGATGCTTGATGAGCATTGAGAGCTTCGGCGACGATACTTCGGATCTTCTCGAGTTTCTTGTCTCGTCTTGGGCTCAATGACTTTCGAGGATTGTCATCATCCTCATCATCCGCGTCACTCAATGCGCCCGAAATGCTTCGTCTCTCACGTCGACTTGAAGGCGCACGTGCAGCCATCATGTCAAGAGAAACCTGGATAGTTTCCAAAGTTCGCTCCAAAGGATCAAGTCTCTCTGCGAGCAACCCACCAACAAGATCATTAACGTGGCTGTCGAAGAATCGAGCACGCGGCTGAAGCTTAGCCTCCTCCGTTTCACTGAGGACATCATCCCAATCGCTCGCGGGGACGCTGCTGCCCCTGTTCAGGCGGTGTATAGGTGATGGTGAGATGAATGGCATAGTTGGCTGGGCATGAGATTCTTCAACAAATGGATCGTCGTTATGGAGAAATAGTCTTTGCGCATCGACCTGTCCTGGCAATGTTTTGAAACGTCCTGGGCTTGGGCTTGGCGCATCACTGCGCATTACATTGTGAGGCTGCAGACGGATTGGTGAAGAATTGTCAGGGTTTGGCATCTGAATTTGTCTTGGCTGGAGCCAACCGGGCGAGCTGTCCTGAGGAACAGATTCCATTTCCATGTCATTGAGATGCCTCATAACATCATCAATCTCTTCCATCGTGGGCTCACGGCCGGGAACATCGGAGTCGTGGTCAGGGTACATGGGTGGGGTGTCCGGTGGCAATGCAGCTTGGAAGGAGGATCTTTCATTGTTCTCTAGATGCAATTCGTGATCAGGTGAAGGTGCCTTTGGAGGTGGACTTGGGCTTCTAGCATATTTTGAAGCAGACAAGCCCTTCCTGGGAAGAGAAGGTGGAACAACAGCCGCAGGTGTTGGCTCAGAGGGTTGCCCAAAGGTAAAATTGAATGCTCCGGGTCGGAATTCAAACGGTTTTGCCGTAGCAGAAAGGGACGAGTTGCTCTTCTTGTGGCCCTTTACTACAGGCTTAACAAGCTCTTCTTCAATAGGAGAAACTTCGTCATCCTCAGATGGAGCATGGAAGCCATAAGCCGGAAGACCAGATCCATATCTTCGCGATGTAAATGGTCTTGCAGCATTGAAATCTTCGGCCTGTTTTTGCTGTGAAAACTCGTAGGGTGCAATCTCTTGCTCTGGGGAGACAGGCTCGTCGTACATGTTTCTTGCATCGGATTTAGGAGGAACAGTTGGCGCACGGTCAATATCAGCTGGAGGAGCTGAATTCTCCTTGTCAACAGGCTTTTCTGAGGACAATGTTTCTTTTGGTGGTGACTGCTCCCTTGATGTCTCCCCAAGCGGCATGCTAGGCTCAGCAAACAGAGGAACAGAGTCGCCATCATCTCTATCACCACGTGCTCTCTTGATGCGACCTTCACCTTGAGTGATGCGACCATCCTTGCCTTCCATAGTCTCGTCGTCCAGATTTCTAGAGTGACTGCTATCGGGGCGAACAATTGGGATGGCTTTGTTCTTCTTGGATGGCTTGGAAATCCCGAGGACACTGAGATCGATGTTTCCAAAGATCGAGGATCGGGGTGCGTCGCTGCCAGAGCCGGCACTTCCAACCGAATCGGAGAAATTAGTATTCAAAGGTGTAAATGCTGGTGCTTCCGGGCGGAAGCTGGGTCCAGCGGCAGAGAAACTAAATTCACTCTGACCGGGAGTGAACGCTGGTGCTGCCACGTTGATCTTACCCTTCGAGCTACCTAGTGATTGGTTGCTGAAGTGGCTTGATGTCGTGGAAAGTGGCGGAGCAAAAGAAGAAAATGCCGCAACCGGAGGCTGGAAATTATTACCATTAAATGTAAATTGGCTGGGCTTGAAAGTGCTCGACGGATTAAACGTAAACTCTTTTGCGGCCACATTAAGTTTCGACATGGAAGCTTTAGCACTATGCCCAGATCGTTTGGGAATATTACTATCTTCAGTGTGGTTTGCTTCGGATTCAGCCCATGGGTTGCTAGCGGTGGAGAAAGATCTTCCATGACCACTTCCTGACAACTCCGGAATTGGTGTTCCTAGGTTGCTTGGGTTTGTCTCGATGTCAGACAAATCGTTGCCCAGGTTTTTAATATTTCGTCCCTTTGACTCGGCGGCGCTTGAAGTATCTTCACTATCCTGGAATGGCTGCTGCGAGAGCGAATGGCCCCGACTATGAGGCTGAGGATGGTGTAGAATTGGCCCGTCCTCAGAATCATCGCTAATTGCAAAACGGGAGGATCCAACTCCCTTCTGGACAGAAGCATTACGGACATGAGACGAGGCTACAATATTTTCGAAATGAGCCTCCTTGTCGCCATTATCAGAATGAGGGCTGTAGTCTTCATGCTCAAGCTGGCGTTGGAATTGCTCCTCCAAGTGATACTCGGCATCATCAATCTCCTTTTGCAGGCTTGCACTTGGGTTGTGTCTGATCTGCCTTGCCTCGGGTGTTTTCGACGGGCTCTTAGACGGAACAAGAGTACCCTCGTCCTCCACTTCTCGAACCTCCTGAAGACGAGGCGAAGCTCTGGCACCAGCTTGCAACTGCAATTGTTGTTGATGTTGAAGCTGAGCCTGCAACAATTGTTGACGTTGTTGCATTTGTGTTTGGACATCTCCCTGTGGAAAGTAGCCGTCTTGGGAGTAAGGCGAATTTGGCGAAACCATCGAGCTGAGATTGTGCAGTGAAGGTGAGGCGCCACGTGCATGATGTTGGAAACCCCCGTGCTGTGGTGACCAGCCACCTGGCGATTGTTGCTGCGGGTACTGGAACGGAGAACCAAATGGATGCTCGCCCGGGAGGAAAGATACAGATTGATGTCTTGGCGGGTTGAATTTTCCTTGTAAATGGGCGTGCATAGATGCTGGTGATGCGATTGAACCTGGGTTTGAACTTTGGCTGGTCGATAACCCAGCACCAGCCATCAGTGGGGGTGAAAATGGATTGGGATGTTGCATATGATTGCTGGAAGCTGACGATGTTGGAAGTGGTGGTGAAAATGGTAGTGGCGGATACTGCATCGAAGTTTGACGGCTCATACTTGATGGAGCTGGCGATTTCGCTGGTGGGTCACCTTCGAGCGCAGCCAAAAGCTTATTGAGTTTCTCTTCCTTTAATTCTTGAACATAAGCATCCCATTCTAAATTGTAATACATTAGTATGGTTCATAGATTTTGAATATATGGTACAAATTGATCGTGGGATAAATTTCCCCGCAATACCCATTCGCGATTGTCGTCATTATAAACATCGCCTATCGCTTGGTGGGAGGAATGTAGATAGGAGAGGGGATGCAAGGGAATTTAACCGTGGAATCCACTACTAAAAAATAGAGCACAGGTACACCCTTTGCTCATCGATTCAAAATAAATAACCAACATACCTCTTCGATCGGGGATGCTGACCCTGAAAGCGTGTTGCTGCCTCTCTTGCTCAACATCGGCAACTTGAGGCCAGATGTGACGACTTTGTCCTTGCGCGCCTTCTTCGCCATTCTCAGTCCCACTGAGACCCAGATTAAAGCCTGTGGTATCGTAGCCCGAATTCTCCCACTCTTGAATCATGGCATCAACTTCGCTTTGCGTCATGGGTGCTGGAGATTTGCCATTCTGACCACGTTCATCACCCCAAGGGAGTAAAACCAAAATATTCTTTCCCTTCCATGGTATTTTTTTCCTCCCACGGGACGCAGGCGGTGCAGACGACGGTACCGAGAGTAACGAGGCATTGTCTATCGATTTTGATTGCATGGAGGCAATCCATGAATCTTTCGCAGGGGGCGGTGGAGGTCTTTCTTCGCTGGGAGTTCCGGCTTCTCCGCCGGAGGGAACGTTTCCCATTGTCTCTGACATGCTGCGGCGTACCGAGTCCGAGAAATTCTCCTGCTTCAAAGTTTCCGTACTCGTTTTCTTCTTTGGCACTCTCTGCGCAAGGCGCAATTCCTTTCTAGCTTCTAGAAATCGCTGTAGTGTTGGGGTTCGCGGATCCGCGTCCTGTGCTAGCCAATCTCCTCCGTCGCCTGAGATTGATCCGCTCAGTGAAGAGTGCTCACTATCTCCAGGGTCGTCACTCAGCCAGTGGTTCCTCTCTGCTGATTCACCGCCGGTATGCTGGCGGATCCAATCTTCGGTCAGGCCTCTCAACGGTCGTCGTGCACGATTCGCAAGAACGGCAGCGCTAATAAGTCCGTCCTGTGATACGAAATCAGGGTCGGTCTGAGACCTTGTGAAATTGGGGGCTGGTCGCAAGTACGGGGTGTGGAACTCGAGATGACGGATGGGAGAATCTTCCGACGGCTCGCTGCTGCTCAACGTATTACTGTAACCACGCGAACGGGTGCGGAGGGACGTGCCTAGGGGCTGCTGGTACGGGGATCCCCAACTGGCAGTATAGTATTGACTGTTGTCGGTACGAGAGGCGGACGGCGGTGTGGTGTTGAGGATCTCGAGAGTCCTGCCGTTGAAGGTTGGGGTTGGGAGAGGAGGAAGTACGGGAGACGAGCCTCCTTCGTCAGCGGTTGACGATGTCGAGAAAGCCGGCGATGCGGGGTGTTCGGGATGGGGGAGATGGGAAGGGCTGGAGGGGTGTCCGTCCTCTGCCTTCGCAGGAGGAGGAGGTGATGATGGCAGTGAAGACGTTGTTTGAAGATCTACTATTCCGTGGCGCGTTAGTCGGGCGGATTTTCTTTTGACAAAAGCCTCACCCACCACAACGAGACCAGCGCAGACGATTCGAGCTTCGTCTGCCGCTGTGTCTCTGATTCTCTACCCAAGCTCGAGCGTCGCAAGAGGTGTAGAGGGAGGTCGAGGGATGTAGATGGACGTCGAGGTCGAAATCGAAGTCGAAGTCGTGGTCGAGGGGCGGATGGAATTATCGAGGGTGTCGCGACGCGTCGATGTCCCAATTCACCGGGGGGCTCTGAACAAATTAAAGGAGTGACATAACGCAGAAAAAAGGCAATGAAGAAGAGGAGCCGGTCGTGCGAGACATGCGATCAAGCCAGCAAAGGAAGCGGCATACAGCGAGTTTGTCGCGATGTATGGAGGACCTTTGGGAGAGTCGACGTCGCGGAAGTGATGGAGATGGAGATGGAGGTGTTCGTGGCCAAGTCGTCCTGCTGTGCTGGAAGTTCTTGTTCTGTGCAGTGCCGGGTGCTGGGAAATAAAACGTTGGCAGACCAGGATGCTTGTCCGCTTATGAGATTGGCTAGAAGCCAGCAAATGGGACAACAAGCGGGGCCAGCGAAGTGCAGAGCCCAGCAGACGAACCCAGCACACCCAAAAAGCGGAAGTTGAGATTTAATGCATATTACAACCGAGGGATTTTTTTATTGAAAGCTCTCCGAAAGCAGAATTATTCATTTTATATTCTCCTTTTCATCCTCCTTTCAACTTCCCCTTTTCCTCCATTCTATGCACTAAATTTAGACCAACCCCTCTTCTGTATTCACTCACCGCTACGCAAAGTGAAAAAAGAGCTGTCACGAATAACGTGGTCGATGGCGTACAAGCTACCTCTAGAAGACAGCAAGCCACGCGCGCCGAGCCGTTTGGAGAGAGACTCTGGAAGCCACCTGGAGCGTTGATCCACGGTAGGCTTGGAGATTGCGATACCGTATTGCTTTTTTGTGCTTGCGATTTCGTGCGATTCCGTGCGCTTATGTTACATCGCAGGACTGGTGGGCAATTCAGAGTATATAAGGTTGCATGCACTCTTAGTGATTGTTGTACTGATTCCCGTGCTTTATGAGCTTCAATTCTGCAGCTTCAGGGGCTGCCAAAAAAATCCAGGGATTGAGATTAGGTGCTGACAACTGGACTTCTGGAAGCATGCAAAGAAGACAAACCTGAACCGGAAAATTGCCCAGGAGGCAGATGCAAAGTATGGCATTCTCATCCGGATAGTACCTCGAAAGTCTCACAAATTCTGATTTCACCAAGGCCGACCTCACTGAAGTCCATTTTCGTCTGTGAACCAAGCCTATCTGATCTCGAATACTAACCAGTACGCGCATAGCACAACAAGCAAAATTATAACAGTATTCCTCCATCGGTACTATCAGCCCAGCGAAGTTCCATATGCCGCCTCCAACGATGTTGCACTCTGCATCATAATGGTCGCGAATCCAGAGCCGAAAACAAATTATCCCAGGTAAGAGAATCAGGATTTGTCTCGCCCTGCATCGCAGTCTGCCAGAACTCGTCAAAGGAAGTATCGAGAGCAACAACGCCTGAGTCTCCCATATCTAGTCCAAGCTGCTGAGTGAACTGCATCTGGACATCTCCAAAATTCGAAGGGTTGTTGAAAACATCAACCATACTCTCATGAGGTGTAAAACCAACAACATTATCAGAACTGTTGATTGCCAAAGTCGATGAATCAGTAAGTTGCACCTCATGCTTCACCAAAACCTCACTCAACGACCCCAAAAATCTCCCCAACAGCGGTGATACATTTCTCCTATCCTCAAACATCTCTAACGCCGCCTTAACCTCCCCCTTTATCGCCCCCTCATCAGCCTCATCCCTATTAAAGCACAAATCCATCACCATAACCACCAGCGCCAGGTGCGTAAAGTGCAACGCCATGCCCATCAGTTCCGGCACCGTGGACTGGGAGTCGCACTCTCGGAGATCCTCGTAGACCTGCACGACGGCGCGTGCTGATTCCAGACATGCTCGTCGCGAATACGCATACCGGGGATCGACAGACTGGCGGTGGAGAAATCGTTGATGGAGCTTGCATCGTCTGCTGAGAGCCTCTGTCGTGATGCAGTACCGCGCAACTGAAATCTTGGGATACATCGTCTCCAGGGGTTTGCTTCTTCTACGGCTCTCGGCATCGAGTTTGAAGAAGAATGGGAGGCTCGAGATGAAATCTTGCAGTTTTTGATCAAGGGCGATGATTTGCTCGTAGGGCATTTGCAGGAGCTTGGATGTCTCTAATGGCACGATGTCTGTCATTTCGCGGCATAGATGTGCGAGTCGAAGTCGTTCGAGGAAAAATGTCATACTAGTAGGTCGAGGTTCGATTGTCGGCTCATTCTCCTCAGCCAGAACAAGTTCGTCATCTGTGCAGTCTTTGGGGAGTCTGACATTGATATGATTCGGATGAATGAAGTATGTGCCTTCTTGTGGACCGGAAATAGTTGAAAATAGCCTGACGGAGATGTAAGCAATGAATGAAGTGGGATTTGGCGAGGAACTACCGCGTACCAGTCTGTCGATGTTATATGCCAGAATACTCTCCGTTTGACTTCGCGATCAATCAAGAAACGAACGCTAGTTTGGTTCTCAGCAGTCGGTGACTCAGTGTCAGCGTCCAATCGATGCAAACGAAGTTCCCTTGCGATTGAAATCGCGGTCGTCGTCAGAATACGACCTCGTGCAGAGAAACCATCTAGGTGGTAGGCAACGAATGACATGAAGATATAAGCTTGAACATCTTCCAACGTGCCCGAAGTATTTCGGCGCGAGTAATCCAGTACATCCAATGCACTTCTGCTCAAAATCTTGGAGAGGTGGATGGCATCTTGTTTGGTGGTTGCCACTTCGGAATTGTGGAGGGGCTTATAGAAATATGCAGCTAGGGCAAAAATGGAAAGCAGCAGCGCAGCTTGGCCGGGTAAAACAGATTCATTTTGATTGATCCTTATGTAGGAGGTCCTTATGAGGGACCGGACGGTTGGTGTGTGCAGTATGTGACATAAATGGTTCACATTGGACTCGTAGCTTTGGTAGAGCAGTGTTGCTATCTTGTAAACTGGAAATGTCACAATAGTATCCTTCGACCGGTCACCATTGAAGACTGAAGCTGGGTGTAGGATTTCGTGCATGCTAATTGTTCTAAAGCCCAGGCCATTTGATAAGCGATGAAGCTGTCCATTGTTAACAGGATGAGTACAGAAAGTAAAACTGGAAGTGCATTCAGATGTGAGCCACATACGAGCGAATCCTCTCTCGTTCCGACATTCTCAAGCAACTGTGAATCTTGGTCTCGCTTTTGATGGATGTTGGATACAACAACACTTCCTGAACTGGGGTAAAGTAGCTGTTGTCTTGTATCATCTGGGGTATATTTTGAAGGAGTGCCAGCAGATCCTGATTGCTTTAAGACGATAGACTCCAGTCGCTCAATGCGTGCCAGAATTTCGGCGTTACTGTGGAACGTCGAGGTCGTGTCTGTCTGCACTTGCGGTGGAACCAAGAAATTGCAGGTTATACCACGGGCAGTGCAATTGGAGCATGGCTGGACCCGATTGCATTTCAGTTTCTTGGACCGACATGATTGACATGAAACCGGATCAGGACGGACTCTGTCTCTTTGCATACTGAAGGGCACGGCGATGTGATAGATGACAAGAACGTGCGGAGAACAGGGGAAATACCGTCCATGGAGATCCGCGGTGTATGCTTAAGGGCAAGCGATATGATAAAAATGAGAACAAGGCAAAGAAGAGAGAGAAAGTAGCCTCCGTGGAGGTCCGTGGAGTGAGCGACGGAGATATTACACTAAAACCGAAGCAACTTAGCAAGCAATAATCAGTCAGCATCAACAACAACAGCATTGGAACCCTGCTACTAGCAGATTGTAGCAGATAACTTACCTGAGGACGGACATCCGCGGAATGAAAGCTTTGCAGACAAATCGAAAACACAAAAATAGGGAAAAGAACTTGATAAATAGCTTCTAAGATGCCGTTCATGGACAAATTAAATAAGGCTTGGCAACCATCAAAAGACAATAAATAGACCAAGACTTTTCAGTTCCAGAATCCATCACCATGCCTAAGCAAGTGATCGTACAGAGTTCCATCGAGGGAGTCGAAATTATCGACACGCCAATTCCCACACCTCGGGACAAGGAGGTCGTCATCAAAGTTATTGTTTCCGGTACAAACCCCAAGGACTGGAAATATCCACTATGGTATGTTAACCCCAACCCCAACCCCATCCCTAACCAACCCATGCCTCAAAAATACTAAGCTTACCTACATTTTGCACAGGAAAAACTGGCCTCACAACAGCGGTGATGACATCGCCGGCATCGTCCACTCCATTGGCAAAGACGTCTATGAATTCCGCCCCGGCGACCGCGTTGCCGCTCTTCACGCCTTTGGAACCGAAAACGGTAGTTTCGCAGAGTATGCCGTGGCTCCGGACTGGACGACCTTCCACGTTCCCCATAACGTGTCCTTCGAAGAAGCTGCCACTATTCCCGCTGCAGGTCTTACTGCCGCAATCGCTTTGTATGTCGATCTGAAGCTTCCAGCTCCTTATGACAATCTTGATTCGGCAGAGAATGGCGAGGATCAGAAGAAGCTGCCAATTCTCATCTACGGCGTCACATCAGCAGTCGGTGCGTTTGCCGCAAAATATGCCCGGCTCTCTAGACTCGGTCCCATCATCGGAGTTGCCGGTCGAGCCGGCGACTTTGCAAAGACCTTGGTCGACTACGTGGTCGACTACCGCAATGGTGAAGACGCGCTCGTCGCCGCTGTTGAAGAGGTCCTGGCGAAGGAAGGCCTGGGCAGCAAAATTCCCTATGTCTTTGATGCCATCAGCGAGAATGGGTCGCTTGAAGCAACTCTTCGATTTATCGATCCAAATGGCGGTACCGTCAGCACTGTGTTGCCTCCCAAGTTATTTGCTAAGGACAAGGAGAATTTCAAATACCCACCTGGCGTGAAGGAAATCAACAGCGCCGTCCCTCGGGTTCACTCAACGCACAAGGACTTTGGCTATCTTTGGTCGCGCTACTTGGGTCGACTTTTGGAAGATCGGAGGTTGAAGGCACATCCGTATGAGGTGATTCCAGGCGGATTGAATGGTGTTTTGACCGGATTGCAAAATCTGAAGGATGGAAAGGCCAGTGCCGTGAAGTATGTCTACAGGATCGAGGAGACAAAAGACGCTCCACTCAGTGTGCAAGGAACTGGCGGGCAACCGGGTAAGAACTCTCACCCGATGAAAAATTTCCCTTTCCCTGTTCCTTCTAAAGATTAGTTATTCTTGGATTGTTGGAAACTCTGGAATAAAGACTAAAGGCCATGTTTTGATATATTTCATAAACTTCGACACAATTAGTGCTCTCGTTGAACTCGGGTGAAGCATGATTACCTATCAAAGGGAGAAACAGCCGCCCACGAAGGCAAAATTCTACTATATCCAGTTACTTCCCCTCATCACTCATGATCTCACTCCACAACCACCTAGCAAGAGACAGGGAACTTGGTAGACCGGTCGGCATTCCATACACCCCAGTGTGTCTCATCTGCAACGCTGCCATCAGCCCCAACACTGACTGGCTTCCATGGCTCATCGAATGCCTCGAAGGAGAAGACGTTCACGCCCCAGTCGAGGATGCCGCAGATAGCCGTTTGCCAATATGTCTGTGCGTTTGAGACCCCAGGAGTCGCGCTCTGGTAGTTGGACCTGCGGTTGGCCATCCTAGTTTCTGTCAGTATGTGTTGTGATTGAATTGCCAAATCGGAGAGGGCATACCAGTCTCGCCAACCCAAAGCTCAGGTCCAGTGCTTGTAGACCCAGCAACATCCTGAATGTGCCCGAATGCTTGCATGATATCGTCGAAGAAACTGGCGGTTGAATTGGCCAATGTCTGTCCCTGCCAATACGAAAACGCGTTGCAGAGCCTATGCTACCCATTAGCTATCGTCCCATCCCTTCTCAATCCGGAAAACACTCACAGAATATCAGCACCGCCTTTAATTAAGGGATCTGCTGTTCCATCTTGGTATTTATTCCAGGAATCCGCAGTTCCCACCTTGAAAGCTCCCCCAAGCGCTGTCTTCGTATCCAAAATCTTCTCCAACAGAGTTTCGCCCGTGAAGTTCCCTCGGTATAACGTCTCGGAGCCAACGGTAACGGCATAAACTTGATCTTTATATTGCGGCGCGTATTGCACAACGGCAGCTTTATCGGCTTCATAGGAATCATCGGTGTCTGGCCTATGCGTACCCACATGCCTATTAGCCCCTCATCTCCACAAAATAACCATAATCGCAACTTTAATCGGGAGGGGAACGTACCAGATACCCAGGATAACTTGGAAGCCAGTACTTTTCGCAGCTGGGAGAATCGCAGCCGCCGTGTCGCATTGGCTGGCTGCGTAGATGCGCACTAATTTCGAGTGGGCGCCCAGTGTCGCAAAGTCGGATGTGTAGTCTGAAGTTGCTTTACATGTTCCATCCGGATTCTTTGCGCCAAGCGCAAATCCGAGAGTTCCTGCTGCTGTCGCAAGCGCAGGGAAAGACGCAAGAAGGAGAGTGGTGAGATGCATCGCCGGCGGTTGTTTTGTTGTTTAGTCGCAGAAGGGGTATCGATTGATGCAATAAAATACAGACACGCGCAAATTGAAACTGAAGGGAGGGATGAGGTCCGTACAAGGAGTGGGTACAGGATTCCTCTAAAGAATGACGATGGGTTGGAAGAAGCAACGAAAGTTTGTTGGTGTTGGAGTTCGCGAAGTGAGCTCTGGGGTAGGGAATTAAGGAGGATTGAAAGCCAAGACTGCGCCTTTCCCGAAGTAGGTGAATCTCTTGGAAGGCATCATATTTCTGATTGGACCTACTGTTTCATGGTGACACTGGAATTAGTACTTCGATTTTGTACAGTTATGGCCAATTTTCAAAGGCTGTACGCATTCAATATTGTAACAATGGATTAAGCTGCTGAATCAAGTGCGGGAACAGATCTCCTTCCCCCCTCCCAATTCCGTACAGTACAAATATGATACAATCTCAGATCCCGTCTTTGAAAATTGCAAATAACGTCATAAATCCCTCTGTATGGTCTATCCATAAAGGACGTTAGCTAGCCTCCCTGATGATGTTGTAGGTCTATTCCCCGTCGATTGCCGAGGTCGACTTGGGTGAATACATTCGAAATTGCACGAAAATTGTGAGATCTTCGATGATGGTGCCAAAAGAGCCGATCAACCAGGGAAGATTTGTGTATAGGTAGTCTTTCTGCACCGAGTGGCAAATGATACTGGCGCCGTATGTGATATTGCCCATCAAAGATAGGAGGAAGAATAGCAAAGACAGACCTAAACACAATGTTAGGAATTGGTTTTGATGGTTTTCACCAAAGACTCACCCTCGCACGATTTCTCCTGGAAATTCTTGTAAATTTGTGGGATTCTTGCACTGCGGAACAGTTAGAATGTATCATGGACTTTTTGACAATAATCAACTCACCCAAGGTAACAAACAGCACTAGTGTAACCAAGAATCTTGGCTCCCAATGCATCTTGACTAGCAGCAGGGAGTTCTCCCTCTTCTGGAGTAGGTAGCCAAACTCCCGCTTGCCAGGCAATTGCCCAGCCAGCTGTCCCAACAGCAATGACACCAAGAATACTCAAAGTATTTCTGACCCAGGCATTATCTTCCCCAGGCTCTTCATCCTCGAGAACTTTGGTCATTGAGTCACGTCGATCAAACCCACTGCGAGCTGAGGAACGACGTCGGTGAGATCCTGGAAGTCCAATATCACTGCTTCCTCGTCGGGTAAGGAGTGGTTCTTGCTCAGATCCAACCGAAACAACTGATGGTTTGCGTTCCCGAAAATTGCGGTGCTTGTAGTAGAGACATTGAGAGATGAGTACAAAGTCTGCTATGCAGAAATAGATGGCAAGGGCAATGACGGTAGGAACAAGATCAGCCCAGATGGCACCTGGAACGGAAGATATGTCAGCACGTGACCCTTTGTCAAAGGAATAATTCAGAGCCAGGAGCACACGAAAATTTCAAACACCCTCGAGGCGTGTGCTCTTAGACAAGCTGAGTAAGACATGGGCGTATCTGACGTACCAGAAAGGTTGGTGGCGTCTCCAAGAAGCCAAACGGTCAGAAATACCAAGGAGATGCCATCAGCACTCCCAGTCTTGTAATTGAGAAGAAGTTGAGGCACCTAAAATACAGTTAGAACCTCTCAAACCAAGTATATCCTCAAATCCGGGTCAGTCCCGTTGCCCCGGTCAGACCACTCACCAAAAGAAATATCCATGTTGCCAGGCTGATGCTCCCAAATATCCCAGATAAGGCTTCCTGGGCTGTCAGCTTCTCCGATAAGGCGAATAACGCGATAGGCATTATTGAAGACATGGCGGGAAAGATGTTTGTGGAGGTGAGAAAGAGGAGAGAATGTTTGAGGTGAGAGGGTGGCTTTTTAAAAGTCACCGGCCTCGATGATCGATGGTCAAGTGTGAATCCCTTGTCTCGAATGGGCGATGATGATAGGATGAGGAAAACGATTGGTGTGTCGCATGCACAATTTTCCGATGGGGAAAAGCCGTGTGACGGTGTGACCCTAGAGATAAGATAGACGCGATGGCGGCTGGTGAGCCATTAGGCGCCAATAAGCGCCCGCATTCAACTTACATTAGCCGCGCCGTGATTGGGACGGGAATTCGAAACGATTCATGTCGAAGACAACACCATCCTGCAACTATTATCGCGGGAGTCAGATTCATGGCGGCGGCACGCGCACACACCGCATATAGGTAGGTGATGTCTCCTTCCTGGATCACGAACTGCGAATAAGCAACACCTACATTACCGAGTCATCGCAACATCAAAAACATCAGATTAAACGCGCGAATCTTCACTCTCTTCCACTCATTCTATACCTCCCGAAGCGCACCATGACTGAGCGACATCACATCTTATTACTTGGAGGTACCGGAATCTGCGGGTTAATCTTCACACAGGCAGCTCTGGAAGCTGGCCATAAGCTCACTCTCTATGTCCGGACACCCTCCAAGATCCCCACAGAGCTGTTGTCGAATGCAAACTTGTCCATTATTCAAGGTGACCTGGGTGATGTTGATGGGCTGAAGAAGGCTGCATCATGTGGAGCGGATGTCTTCATATCTCTGGCTGGTCCGACTTTGGGCAAGCGAGAGGGAACGGTATGCTTTGCTTTTTCCTGTTCATTTCGCAGACTTGTTGCTAACATCGCCCACAGCCCATCACTAGTGCCCTGAAGACCCTTTACCCCCTTCTTCTCGAAAATGGCACAACAAAACGTGTCATGATTCTATCCACAGCCTCCTACTCCGCGCCTGAAGACACCCGAAGCTTCAAATGGTGGGTAGCCATCAATTGCTACATCAAGATCATTGGCGGCGATACATACGAAGAGATAACAGGAGTGGCCCAGGAAACCGTGGCGTTGGGAGAGAAGATCCCGTGGACTGTCTTCCGGGTACCCTTGCTAAATGGAACGAAGCTTGGAGAAAATGATGGGGAAGTCCACGCCTCTTTCGTTGGAGACAGCAAAGGCAGAGATAGGCTGAATCTCGACCGAGGAAGGTTGGCACACTGGATCCTCAATGAGTTGTACGAGGGGAAGTGGATTCGGTTCTGTCCGCTGGTGGCCAATGCTTAACTAGAGGAATTTATCGCGGCATCCACCACGGTTACTCACGCACCATTTCAGATTCCCTCTTCAATTCCTCTTCAACTTCCAGTCGAGAAATCTCCTCAGCAGTCCTTGGTTCCTGAAAACGAATATTCTTCGTAATGACCTTCCTACCCACCATACGAAAGTTCTGTGTGGTGCATTGCATCGTCGGTGGGTTCACGCAGCACTTTCCCTTCGAGCATGCGATATCTTGTTTTTCGACCTTCATGCCAAACGGTCGTCATTTCCATCGTGTATCATTTTTTCACAATTTAACTTGTCCCTCGACGTTGCGATCTTTCTCGTTTGCCTCTGCTTCAGTTCGAAAATCAGCCCTTTCGGTTCCGTGAAAATTCCGTGGACAATTCAGCCAGCATCGAATACTATTCTGTATTTTGATCGAGAACTTTTCGAATGGCAGATCTTTAACGAGTGGTTGGTGAGGCTCTTTCTCTCCACTCTTCGGCATCTTTCAGTGATCTCAGAGGTCGACATTCCAACCGCCGAGAATTTACTATGGAGAAGCATTCCATGGAGTTACCTACTGCCGTGTTAAATCAGCCTTGTGTCTAGGCGATCTCCTTAGTGATGATTTCTGGCAATTGTTTCGCGTTCTTTTTTGTTTCTTTAGCACCTCGGAGGATATACCCAATCGCAAATTGTCGCGAGCTGGGGTCCAATAGGGCTCAGTGAGCCTGCCCCAATCTTTTTCCTTTAGATACTGTACGTACAGGACTGTGCCACAAGGCGTGCGAAAGTGGGTTCGTCGGTCGTGAAATTTGATAGGTCGTGAAAGCGATAAGCCTCGCGGTAGTGCTGACTAAAAATCGTTACTGCCCCAATTCAGCCTCGCAACCATGACTAGCGCACCATGTGCTCTAATCATCAAAATCACCAAGATGGTCCATTCGGTATATAACTGCATGCAACTCCTGGATTGAAGGAACCATTCATTCACTTCCATTTCATCATATCATCTAAATCTCATTTGTCATTTCTCATTTCTCTCCTTCGTATTTTCAAGTTTTCCAAAAGTTCCTAAATTTTTCAGTATTTCCAGACTTAAATAGCATTTCCAGCATTTACCAATCAGTCTATCAACATGCACGCAATCAGCAACAACTTCATTCACAGCCATGCCGCCGCATCATCCCAAGCCTTCGCATTCATTTACCCATCACCCGCCTCCACAAGCCTCACCGTTCAGGATGGCGACAAATTAGTTGTCTCCTGGACCGCCGATTTCTCCAGCTCCACCAGCAACATGGCTCTTAACTGCGGGCAAAACGCTACCTTCAGCAATGGCCAAGCCACCGAGATTGGAGTGCAAACATGGACAAATGTCTCAACCAGCTTGACTTACAATGTTGCTTATAATGCGAAGGGTAAGACATACATTCCTCGAATCTTTGTCAATGTTTGAAGACTCATCAGGTGCAAAATAGATGGTGAGAACGAATATTGCCGTGTATGCGCTGGTGCTGGCGGCCAATATTGCAGTGGCAGTATGTTCCCCTCCCCCTTTTCATGTTTTTGAACCCCAACTAATAAAATCAACAGTATTCCACATCGTTCCTGCTTCAACAGGCCATACCTCAACCACTCACGGCGCAAATGGCACATCCTCTTCATCTCCATCCTCAACAGCCACACCCTCAAATGCCACGACTCTCTTAGACCGGTCTCCAGTCCTACTGCGGCGCCAAGCTCTTCTACGACTGCGAAGCCTTCAAGTGCGAGGGGTTTTAAGGCATATTTGGGTAGTCAGCTCATGCTGATTGGGGTTGTTGGGTTAGGTGCTTCTGTTGCTTTGTAGATTTCTTGGGGGTTTAATACATCAAAAGAGGGATAAGTGACGATTAATATTTGTATTTGAGCGTGCATATAGATGGCGATTTGTATTTTTTTTCATGTATTTATCTTTGAATTTAGTTATAATGTTTAGAATCCATCCATTCATTTACTCTTTCACTTCAACCTCCTTTTTTTATTTTTTCTTTTAATTTATAAAACTCATTATTCATTTGTCAAAAATGAATTTCGCTGCGCATTTCAATGTCTGCAGGTTCTGCCCGCCTTATTCAGCACACTTGTTTACTCGTGTCAGACAACGAGAGACCATCATCATTTAGCTCGGTATGACTTGTGGGGCTGTGCCCAAAAAAGCAATACCGTCTCAATTTCGAATCCTTTACAGATGTCTAGCCTTAAGCATGGACCCTGGTATTAAGTTATCCGGCACCTTCTAAGCGATATCAATTCTTCCGATATCAGACAAAATAGCTTATCCGAATCTTGAGTAGTGCTAAGATAGGGTGTGTCAAGCCGTTATCGAGCACTGCTTTTTTGTGAATTGCTATGCGGAAATACCCTACTAAATTAAAGTTTTAGGAAGTTCCAGAACTATCGATTGTCTCTGATCAGGACCTTTTAAAGTTTGCGAGAGGGCATTTGGTTCACATTTTTGCTATGTGGTATTAACTTTTGGAAATCCGAAAAGGATTGTTCGGAAGAATGCTTCATCTTAACTAAGAACAGGCCGTTCCTTGTCTTTTGCGGTGCTGTTATATTTTTTACAAACTGCTAGGATGCATTATGAAGGACGAATTCGAGGAAATCCTAGAACTATCGATTTTTTTACGCTTGCCTTTATCCAGCTTACGAAGGGAGATTCCGTTCATTCTTTGCGCTCTTTCGGGTGTTTTTTTTTTATAGAAATAGTCATTCTAATTAGTATTTTACAGAACAAAAGCAGGCCCCAGAGCAAATAAATACATCTTGGAATGCCTTTATAGAACGTTCTCACTGAGTATCTCCAAGAGCAGCTGCAATATCGTTGCGTTGATCCTCCGTAGTATACCTCGATGCAATTACTGGTTCCGCCTGAAACTTTTCAGATTGAACTGAGAAATTGGAGGATCGAGGTGGGCCAGATTGTTGGGAAAGAGTTCATGTCTAGTGAGGGAAATGTTGCCTAGTCCAAAGTTCGGTGTTCTGATGAATTTATGTTTGAAGTGCTTTTATCTTAACGCTATTTCCTCCTTTGGCACGATATACATCGTACTTGTGGCTTTTAGGGGCTAGGCATTCAGGTTTGGGCGGAGGTACCGTGGGGATATCTTTGAGTAACGCGGTATCGGGTACTGGGATGCAAGAAGGTGATTAACGGTTATTCGAGGTGTAAGCATACTTTTGAGAGTTAATACTTGCAACTCTCACTACTCATTGCTTTTCTAAACCAATCCTCGCCGATCGCACCTCGGAAAAGCCCCTGAAGATTAGCGAGGGTGCGCTGAAATTCAGGGGCTCCTCGCTAAAACACTGTGTTCGCAAGTTCCCGAAAATACCTCACGCAACATCAGACCACCGCGTATGGTAACACGACTGAGGTCATTTGGATACACCACACTTTTCCGTAGGCTTAATTGCCACGCCCTCATAGGTTTGCGTTCGTGAAAAACATCTCATCTCATCGCATGGTCTGATTAGGCTGTCTCACCCTCTACGATATCGTATGAAAACAAGGAATCTCGCTGAAATGAATCAAGCAGAACGGCTTTCTATCTTGGGCAATATCTGAACACGCTCCACAAGGCAAAAAATTTATAATTTCGAACCAGGCGTCAACTGCACAGGTTATATATCTTCACGTCGAATTTGGACATTATTGATATCTTCATCCCACAAGAACGCGTCACGCAACGCACCACCCGACTATTCCCAGGTCAACAGGAAAGAACAAAGCAAAGACAGACAAAATGATTGAACACTTCCAAATCACCGAACTGCCTCCCTCGGAACACACCCTCAAAACACACTGCAATATCTCCATCAAACTCACAAACGGCGACACATATCACCATTTCCAGCTTCACCTTGCCGATCCCCTTTCTCCCCCTCCAGCAACGCAAAATACTTCTGGCACTGAAGACAATTCAAATCCGTATACTAAAAATCTAACCTCACAACTCGCAAAGAATGTGGGGTTAAGAAGCTACATTGAATCGGCATCTACGCTTATTTTCGAGATCCTCATCAAGAAAAGCGATTGTTTCATCGGTGGTATCTACTGGGAAGCACTAGAAGATTGGTCTTCGTGGCCCACCTTTCCATCCCATTCCCATACTCACCACCACAGCCACAGCCAAGAAACCAAAAACAAACAGATCTTGGTTATACGAACCACGGACACAGAAACCGATATCCCTCACCATTCTTCGCTTGCAAAGTTCACTGCCAGCACGTCCCATGGAGGAAATAGAAATATATTGCTGTTTCTATCGAAACTTGACGATGTGGACAGAGGTGTAGACGAAATAGTGAAAACTCAAGTAGACGCGCTGAAAGGGGAGGAAAGACCAACTGTGGAGAGATGCAAGATGTGGGAGTGGGATGCGATGAAATTGCTTTTGGAAACTCGAGCGAATAAACTAGGAGAAAGAGGAGGAGTATTGGATCTTGTGCATTTGGATGCTGATTTGAAGATCACTGGTACCATCGAGGGTGAAGGAGAAGGGGAAGACGCAAGGTCTGATCTGCTTTCACATTTTTAGCTTTTGGGAAACTGACGATTCTACAGAGTCCTCCTAGAATTCATCGACAAAACCTCCCAACTCCACACCATCGACGGAAGTGTACTTGCAGCCACCCTATCCAAATCCCCACCCCACACTGTTGTCGTTACCTCCCCGTTCTCCGCCACCACCGCTCACGGTCCGCAAGCAAACCTCGCTGATCTTCTAATTGAAGCGGGCGTTAAAGTTATGGTTGGCATGTCTGGCTCTATTTCTTCTGCTGCAGTGGGACTTTTCGTCAAAGAGTTTTACAAGCAGCTGTTTGAAGGGGCAGGGGCCGAGAGAGCGGCCGTGGGTGCGAGAGCAGCTTTGAGGAAGCGGGCCGACGGAACAGAGGAGTGGATGATTCCGGTTGTGTATTGTTGCTGTGCTATTGACCTTATAGAGGGGCTTTTGGCGGAGGGTGGAGCTGCAAATGGGGCGAGTTGTAAGAGACATTGAACCTTGGTTTTTTTCTTTCATTTTAGCAGTAGAGTAGTTGTGTATTATAGAGACCGCTGCTTGTCCGTAGACCTTTTATTGAGTAAGATTGCCTATGGTTATGTGCTTGATGTAATTTGAATAGGGTTCTCCAGGATTATTGGTTGTCCTTTTTCATATGGCTGGAGTCTTACATGAGGCTAGAATTATATATAATAGAAGCCACGTACTACACCAATTAAAACCTGGCTTGGAACTCTAACCTTGTTTCTTTAAATGACTTGACTTTGTTTTTTACCTCTTTGACCAAATCTAAGCTGGAAAGAATACAAATTGTACTAAACCCTACTAAACTATATAACAACGTGTTTGCGGGGTAGCCTCATCAATTCTCCTTATTTGGTCCTCTACAGAATCCATACGCACTTTTGTACTTTCAATATCAATTTCAACCAGTCCTTCGTCAACGGACCCTAGATATCCTAAATACTCTTTCATCCTCTGGGCCAAATCAAGCCTTTCAAGCGGCTGAATCTGACGACCCCGATCACTTAGTTTTCGCCATGCTGCTAAATCAGCTTCCAACCTGTCTCGCCTCAGACGTATTTCCTCTAATATCTTGTAATTGTTCAATTTTAGACTGTCGCTCAATTTTCCGCGTCCCCCGTCATCTTTAGTAGCATTCGTCCATAGCTCCATGGCTTCATCGCCCATCAATCCTTGCGCGTAGCAATCGCCAACCATCTCAAAACAGCTGCGCTCGACAGTCCTGGCTTCAGAACCGTAATATCCCAAGCTGCTAGGTATAACTGAGTTCCAAGGCACTCTGCATGACCCGGCACTTCGGAGGATGAACGGAGTTCGACCTCCTAGAAGCATGAACAAGCCGTCGCCGACACGTAGTTTCGCAGGGCCTAGTCCAATATAACCTTTTTTGGTAATAAAGAACTTCCGACGGGCTGTTGCTGACCATATAGCAAGGTTAATATCCGGAGATATCGTTTCGGGCGCTGTCAAGGAACCAATATTTTGGAGATCCTCTACCAACGCTTTCAACGTTGGGTTTATGTAGGGGTCGTGATAATTCCCAGGGCCTCCCTTTCGCAGATACCAAGCCGCTATCATCTCGTGGTCATCGTCTTCAACAGATCGATCGGTGAATCCTTTGGCCTCGGATCCACTACGAACTATGTCAGCACACAACATCGTTCGAAAGGCGTTGCCTAGCCCGTTGCTTCCGTGTTTGTATTTATTTCGACTGGACCACGAGTACCCCTCATAGTTTCCCTTGTCACGGGACCACGAGAAAACCAAGACTGCCCATGAATGAACAACCGATAAGTTCGCTTCCTCTGAGAATGCTACATCTTCGCCAACGACTGCGATTTCGTCCACTTGTAACCCCGGCAGATCAATAACTCCGTTATCATACATTCGCAAACAGCCTGCGATACCACGTGAGATACAATACTTTTCAATGGCTTCGTAGAAAGTCTGCGAACTTGGTTGGCCGTTTGCTGGTTGATTTGGGTTTTCTTCCGGAAGCCAGTCCGTCCAACCAGAGGTTTTTAGTATACTACTGAACTTCTTGACAAGGTCGTTTGCTGAAATTATCTCTGGATCAAATTGTCTTGGAAGGTCTTCGAGATAGTCATAAATGCCCGTTCCCCGCCCCCGTCCTTGTTCATGGACATATATTTTGCTGTTCTTTGTTGTATTGTATCTGTCCGAATTGTCCGCCCGGCGACGATCCAAGCCATCATAAGTAGCACTCCAATCGGGAACCCAAGAAGGAAGATCCTGTCGATCTTTTCTTCCCAAGTCTCCCGCAAGTACTGTGAGTGATTTTGTTCTTTTGATGATATCCAGGACCGAAGTTTGAAAG
Organism: Cudoniella acicularis; assembly: GCA_013054445.1. Classification (NCBI taxonomy): domain Eukaryota; kingdom Fungi; phylum Ascomycota; class Leotiomycetes; order Helotiales; family Helotiaceae; genus Cudoniella; species Cudoniella acicularis. The sequence goes on from JAAMPI010000249.1 coordinate 24,807, forward strand.
ACCAGAGGTACGCTTAGGAAGTAGTTCGGTTTAATCGACGTCTGCTTTCTAGCCAGACTGAGCAGGGCGTAAACTTTATCTCGATCATCACTTGCTCTTCGACCGCTGAATCGTCTCAGGAGGGGTAGAAGCCCGGTCAACTGGGCAGAATTCCAGACCCGTCTCATCCGTTCAATGTCGAGAATCATCCGCGAAAAATATGACAGAACGGTGGAGTACTCATGTGGAAAGGACAGTGGAGTTGATGAGGCACGGTTCCGTGACTCCCAGCGTGCGGCGGCAACGAACATGTCCCATGGGGCAATTGAAGAGCCATAAACCATAGTCACCTTTTCAGGGACGACGACTTCCTGAATAACCCAAATCCTGTTCCACCAACGGCAAAGCATTAATTGTCGGAGCCCTTAAAATATGGTTCGTTGATACTCAGAATCGATAAACCGCCCAGAATTAGGTTCGAAGGCTAGGAAATGATCCAATTCCGGTTCTGCAGCAAGAAGACGGAGGAGACTAAAAACCTCAAACGAATATTCCATTCTAACCTTGTGCCCCGTAGCCGTGGCAGGAGTATTTCTTAAAGATCGACTGCGAAACATCTCCAATTTTTCTGCGTCGTGGTTGTCATAAGTGAAGGTGGTGGTGCGGGTAGAGCCTGATTTATTTAAAGCTCTAGGATTATGGTGTTGTACTTCCCCGAGATATACGATGACTTCCTCCGTTGAAGCAAAGATATCATGCATGAGAGTAACCTGTGAGTTTCGCTCTTGGAAATTGGATTGATTGATACAAAGTGCATCTATCCAAAGAGTGAGGTCATTGTCGACTTGCCTCGGTCGTCGTAGTGCAGATTCGAGATTTACGGTCACCGAATGCAGGTATCCATTCACGATAATAGGCCGAGTTGCTCGGGGAGAGCCCCAGGCGTAGGATAATGCCTTGTATACAGGTCGGTTGGGCAGAGGAGCCTGGTGTAGCCGGCAGCGGATCTTGTCGGACCAGGAGCCTTTCAGGAGCGTCACCAAGCGGATTTCTTTGGGGTGAAGCTCGTGATAGACTCCGCTGTGCGGGTTGTAGATGGACGAGGCAGTTTCTGTGCCACTAAGTATCGAGGAAGCCATGGCGCTGGCTAGAATGTAGAATACGGTCAAGGGAGATTCGGAAATAGAAGCCTAGATTCTGCGACTACTTGCAGGGTCAACTCCCCAAGTGCATGCCGGCTAGATCCACTCTTACGATCGGAAGCAGCGTGGTTGGTTGGGCGCATATGCACCGGGGTTAACGCCCTGTTACTGTATTTGCTTCCTGTTTTGCCCTGTAGCTCGCTTGCTTACCAACCAAGGCGAAGTGACCAGCCAGCCTGAACTTGAAATTGCCTTTGTGCATCAATACTTGAAAACGAAGCGTGTTGATGAATACTGGAAACACATTAGGTCGAGAGCCGGGAAGAAAAATGCAGTGCCCATTGGTTAGGGGTTTTGCCGTTGAAGAATTATATATGTGAGATATCGTGGGTGAGAGTGTAGCTCAAGCCGGGTCCTCAGTCTTTGAGATTTACCACTTGTCAGGTCCAAAAAGCTAAAACTCGGGTTTCATAAAAAAGACTCGACTATATATAATTTTGAAGACAATTTTCGGCCTTTTCCGTAGGTCGTATTTCGAAAAATTCTTGAATAAAAAAGTACACTGGCCCTGTCGGCATTTTAATGAAGAGCAAATCGCGGCGGCCGATGGTGTATTCCCGGTGTAGTAATTGTTCCAAGGCGGTGCGCATGTGTCTTCGCGAGAACCTTTAAACCCTCAACGGGTCCTCATGGACGAAAGTGCTATCCTCCCCTACAAGCAACATCCATGTTATTCTAGCAAAATCCTTCACCTGCTCAGCAAGCTCAAACTCTCCCAACAACTTGTACGCATTTCGAAGTGTCAACCAGGTTGACGTAGCTTCCGGGTGAGGGAACCCCCATCTTTTGACGACAATCCTTGAGCTTCCGGTTTCAGATAACCGGGCTCCTTCAATAAAAAAAGCCCACGCTTTCAAAAGCAGCTAGTACCTTTTCGATCAATTTGTTTGTCTCTGCGTGTTTTGCGAAATGCTTCACAAGTACCAGATGGAGATCCCACATCTGAAGCCTTGAGACTTCGGATGAGGGACGTTGGTAGGTTGCCTCCAGTTGCGTGATAATTTCGTCCTTCCTCTGGATGGTTGTGTTTAGAGCGTAAAAGTCTGACGAGATGGGTTCGTCGGATTTTCATTGCAGGAGAAGTTTCGCGATCATCGACGCATAAAGCACAATTGCACTTGAACCCCCAGCCTTGGGACAGAGACTTGTTCATCTCTGCGGAATCCCCGCGAGTAATGTAATTGAATGTCAACTCTGTATTGGCTGGCATATCTCTAACTGCTCTGACGATTTGCATGTCGCCGATAAAGGATCGCTCACAAGTTAAATCACAAGAATGGTTGACATATGACGCTAATATCCATATTCCTGTGATGCTCAGGCGGGCACTTTTGCGTTGCTCGACGGTATTGCAATCGTTGTCCCGATTGAAATCCGGATCGTCAACTTCATCTCTTGAAGTCAACGGGCAACCAAATGCATTGATGTGAATTGTATTTGCGACAAGGAATCTTCACAGAGTCAGGAAATCTTGAGGGACGAGGAATTCAGGACCTACGTGTCAACCACTGGTGCTCCGTCAACTGAGATACATTTCACGCCTTCGTACTCGCCATGGGCCAGATCCTCGAAAGCGGGTGCAAGCGAAGGATTGAGAATTAACTTGTTTGAGATGTCACGAATGAGATCTGCGTGTGTGCCAACGCTCATTCTGTTGCCAGGGATATCGATCAAGTAAGATGATTGAGACAGTAATTTTGAAGAAATCTGGTCTGGCTCATCCGATGTTACAGCAAAGCAGTATGAAAACGCCTTTTCGCACAACAACAGCTCGCCAGCCTGAACGGATCTCATGGTAAAAAGTCCCCTGCCCTTGCCTTTGGATTCTTGGACTTCTACTGGGCCTTTATAGCTTGCATTATCCATTCGAGGCGGCCTTAGCTTTGCAGCTTTGTATAAGCATTCGAAGTCATAAACACCACCATTCTGCTCTGTAATTCGAAGACGAGTCCGGTCAAGTTCGCCTTTGAAAAGAGTACAGTCTGGATACTTTCGAACAAGGATTTGTAATAATTCCAGTGCTTCTTTGTATCTCTCAAGACTGTAAAGTGCAAGTGCTCCATAATAAATTCCTTCCTTGGATCTGTCATCGGGATTTGAGATAATGGAGACGTCGTTCAGAGCGTCATCGAAGGACTCAATGTGAAGGTTCGCAAGAGCCCTGCCGTTGTGTAGGCTCTCTTGCTCCGCAGTGGTCAGACAACACTGAAGGCCTCTTGAATACCTACGGGTGTTGTCAGAGAAGCTACGCATGATGTGCTCCATACGCACATTGCAATTGCTTCAAAGAAATTTCTCTTGGCCATCAATTCATCTCCCCTCTTCTTCCAGGACTCGGCAGATTTTGGATCATTGGCATGTGAGGTTCTCCATTTCGTTGGAACTCTGGAATTATCTCCAAAGAGCCAGACAATGTCTGTAGGGTGGTCGACCCGGATGAAATACTGGCCATTCGCACCGACTTTGAAGTATGGTTCCTTAAGAATGATAACGCTTTGGTCTTTCAAAATACTATCAGCTGTTCTGATCGGTTCCGGATCCTGCAAGTGTAGAGCAAAAGGCACGACAGTCCTAGCTTCATCCTCGGCAATGTTCATGATAGCGCTTACTCGCATAGCTGGACATATGAATCGTAGGAGTAAGTAAGAGCCTCGATGGTTAGTTTCCAGTGTCAAGTCCTCAATCATGGTCTTTTTGAGATCCTGGAGGGAGGCGACAGATGGAGGATATGGGTGGCCAATAACAGTTATCTTCATCACATGGCCGGTCTCCGTACTATTACTGCGCATGTTGTTGGCCAAAGCGGCCATTTTGAACTCATTTACACATTGCGCACGAACTGGAAGACCCTTAGGTCGTTCTCCTTTCCGTCGAAATGCATTTTCGACTGCATGTTTCTGGGATGCGAGAGCGCTTGCAAGCTGTGTATATGAGGGGGTATTGGCGCCCAGGCTGGAAGACATCGCGAAATTTTTTAGTGAAGGAACGAGAGAAGTCGCGTAAAAAATGGTAAGATGTTGGGATGAGACCGAGTAGACAGATGAGACACCAACAATGCAGCGCGTATGCCCCTTCCGGGATCATGCAGCATTAGCACGTGACATCCCGATTTAGACTATGGTTATTTAAGTAAGGGACTAAGACGACATATTATTGAGAAGGTAGACTTATGACGCCGATATTAGCTAAGCAATGTATAGTAAAGTCGTATTAAGAGCTTAAGCTTACTAAGAGCATAAGATGTTATAGAAGTATAGTATAAATTTAGCCTATAAGTTAAATTTTAACACTATAGTTCGAGTTACAAATGTTTTGAGATTAGATTTAAGTCTGTTAAATAAAAAGGGGTTAAATTATAGTTGGATTTGGATTTGCCAAACCCTTCTTTAAACTAAATTTCAATATTGAATATAAACACGGTTTTATTATAAGCGTTTTAAATCATAGGAAGTAGAATTTATAGAAATATGCAAATACAAATGCTAGACGTAAAAATACCTCATATTTAAAACACAACACATGTAGTACGATTATGATCAGCCGAGAAACAAACAAAAAGACCAAAGCAATAACCAAAAACGATGATCAAATGGGCCAATTTATCCACAAAAACTTCTATCTCTTTGACAAGGCAATTGCTAAATTTACCTGTGCAAAAAACCAGAATCATACAAGGTTGGGATAGCTTGGTTTACAGTCCACTCAGTGCATTTGATCGTTGGAGGCCGGGCCTCGCCCGGCTCGTAAAATGTTCCATCGGGCTTTATCTGCTCTGTCTTTATCATCTTGATGTTGAAGTTTTTCTATTTTGGTGGGGGCGGCTGAGCCCTTAGGCACTTCATCCACCCTGTGGGGATAATCAGAAGCCTGAACGGTGCCCAGGTGAAGGGAAGCGGCTATTTTTAATCAGTAGTGAAACTTCGGCGGTTCGGACCCTCGATCACATACCCGCGCGGTAAGTGGTAAGTACCCAGGTACCCACCCAGCATGAGCTCGACAGCGGGTTGCGGCCACGACCTTGACCGCGACCGTAGCCCAATGTTGTCTGGTTGTATTTAACATGATTGGGGAATGTTTAGGGAGAGTTAGAACCGACCATTCCAATTCCATCGGCTGTCAGACCTTTGTCCCCTCGAGGTTAGCTTGTTTTTAGCGAAATGATGGATTGCTCATATAATACCCCCCAATTCACCTGGCCCACTCGCGGCCCAATGTTATTTATATCCTTTGTTCCTGAACGTGCCATGCCCTTTGAGGTCACAACAAACAAGAACAGGAGATTTGTCTCCCAATATACCCAACTCGCCTTTTAGGTGGGCCAAGCCATTTTTGAAAATTTTTCGAGACCTGGAAAGGATTCCCATCATATCGTAATCTCCCCAGTCGACAATCTCAGAATGACTACTCCCCTTCACCTCCCATACTTCAGGAAGCCTGAGGAGTTGCCTGCACCCCTACCCACTACTTCAGAAATCTTGGCATCAACAGACGTTCTCAAAGGGGTTGAGGCATGGGCGACTAGGAAAGTGGTCGGCATTGGAAAACACTTCGTCGCGAAATATAGCCCATCAAATGATCGAACTGAAGCGGACAATATGATGTTCCTGGAACGAAACGGCTTTCAAGGAATAGCACCTCGATTGTATGCAGCCTGGCAGGAGAACGATGGCGCTCTGTTTCTCGTGATGGAACGCCTACCTGGAGAGACGCTTGAGTCGTTGTGGCCGGGTCTTCAGGAATCCGAGAAAGGACTCATTCTTGCCAAAACCCGGGAGATCATTGCGAAAATACGAACCGTCCCGCATTCAAGTTTCTTTGGCACAGTCGATAAGGGTCGTATGCCGCACCACCTCTTCTACTGGCCCAACTACCCAGCGAACATCTCGGGCCCATTCACATCTGAGCGTGCACTCATTCAAGGGCTCGTTGCCAAATCGCGGTTGAACGCACAAGAAAACAAACGCCATTCATATCTTGCCGATTTCTTCGAGGAACAGCTGATACGGGGTCTGGCGGTTGATGATCGCACTCCCGTTTTCACTCATTCGGATTTGCAGCGCAAGAATATTTTGGTCGAGGTGGTAGAAGGGGTCCACGGCGAGAGAGGATTTGGCGTGTCACTTGTTGATTGGGAATCGGCGGGTTGGTATCCAGTGTATTGGGAGTATTTTGCTGCATTTATTGCTTTTAAGTGGAATGATGATTGGTGTAGTAGGATGGTGGGAATTATCGATGCTTGGCCTGCTGAAGCAGTTATGATGAAGATGATCCATCAAGATCTATGGCTATGACAGGACTAAATTATTGAGTCCTAGCTTTTAACCATTCCCCGACACAATAGTTTGGCGAAACACTCGAACCATTAACCAGACGGTTCTTGATGATTATATGAGACAACATATCCTTCCATGGAGTTCCAGTTCTTGATTTTATTACTCGGCCTTGAGCTCACTGCCTTACATAACCCTTTGTCACCCGTCCCGACTCCATTCCATATTGGTCATGGTTTCATGAATATCGCCGCCATTCTAGCCTGGGTCATAACTCAGCATTGCCTCAAAGTTTCTCAAACCTCGTTTCTTATTAACCCCCTTTCCAATACCCCCAATTCATGTCCTGAAACCAAATAATCGCTCTTCCAGGCTTGTCATAATCTTTACTCAACTGATCATCCCACGACGAACTGCCGTATGCCATTGTTTTCGGACCCGATTTCCAGCCACCTACAACCCATCCCCTCACACCTCCTCACATGACTTCACTTGTATTGAATTTCCTTTCTACATTCCCTTCCACATGTCATCTCGGTAAACTTGGTCCGTCTTCTCTTATCACAATCTTGCCTAAGGCGGCGACGCCAACGAGGAGGATGACACAGCAAAGGGCGATGAGAACAATTGGAAGTGTTTGCAGACCCATTTCTGGCTCACTGAAAGGCGAATGAGCGATGACTAACTGAGCGAGGGAGTATTTAGTCAAGTACGAGTTTTCCTCTATACAGATGAAATGGAGGAATAAAGGAGAGAATCGAGGAAAAGATTGGAGGGTAGGAAACCCTGGGTTTTAACCCAGGGGAAAAGGAGGGCCCTTGTATAACGGACGGGATAAACGGTGCACAATGCACATGCGTGCGTCCCACCACTAACAGCGCACCGCGTACATCGCACCTCGTACTCGTCTCCTATTTACGTTGACAATTCCCACTCTTTGAAGAAGGCTAAACCATAAAAATGCCAAGATCCCGGGGCAAAAGCTTGATTTCTTATGGCTGGTGGTATGATTGGTTGTGAACATGGCCGGATATAGCACATACAGTGGGTGTTCCTGACTAGTGGGAAGCGATCGCCGGATTGTCGGGGCTGGTCGGCTTCCGAGCTTGGCATAAGAAAAGGGGGGCCAAGAGATCCAAAGTGCGTCACGTGCAGGGGTGGTTTCCCCTCCATTCATCCCATCTTTCCTGCTAGGAATCTTGAATTTCGTGGAGTGATTTTGGGTGATCTAATATAGTGTCTTTGTTTAGAAAGAGTGTGCCTCCTTTACTACTGAAGATTTAACCGCAGCTGTTTAAACTCTCGAAGTGTTCAAGTGACAAGTCTGCGAGTGTGGATGCCAAGGTGGGGTGAGATAGATAGGACGATAGGATAGGGCTAGTGATATAATCACGTGCCAGGCTCCGTTATTAAATCCTTATCGCGACCCCATTTCTTCACAGCACCCACTCGCGTTTTTAGTGTCGAGTGATAGCTCCGGTAGTAGAGAAAAAAGAGCCCACGAGACCCGTATTTCTCTTATCAACTGTACTGTTGGCATATGCTTCTCTATCTCAAGCCAGGAAAAAAAGCAATTATTAGCAAGCTGCAAGACTTGAAAGACATATATGACTTTCACATTTCCCTCTCTGGTTCTGCTTCACAATTTATAAATTGAAATATTCTCATTCCTCAAGAACATCATTGGAACACAAAGTCGGATTTGCGTCTTTATAACTATTTATTTGTACAAGTGAAATCAACGAACAAATTCCACTTCCACCGCTGTACGCAGGCAAAACGCAAATCCCTCCCAGCCAAGAGCAAAGACTCAAAAATGCCCACTCCTAACCAAGAATTTGCATCCCATCAACCATATTTTGTACATAATCTCCCTTCCCATTCTTGAATCATGACTCCTCTACACATCACCCACTAACATCTAGCTTGACTGCGTAGAAGAAGTGGAGCATGCAAACCCCTACCAATAACAACAACATGGATGTCGAGAAAGGCTCCCCACAAACAACCTTCTACGGTACATTCGACCAAGAGCAGCAGCGAAAACCGGAACTGCAACTGGAATTTGCCGAAGAACAAAGTGAGAAGGGAATTGGAAGGCCAGCGGGGCGTGGGATTCTGATTTCTTTTCTTGGCTCGCTGCTTTTGGTGGCGATGTTTACCGGTATGGCGGTATTGGGCGTTAGTGTCGTGGGCGTTTTGTTTTAAGTGCTAGAATGGGATTCGGACTGAGTGGTTGGATGCGGGTAATGCGACTGGACATGATAGGAATGTACAGATGAGACAGGAATGGATATTGATATATACATGGGAATATGGTCTTCTTGTCTATTCGGCTACTCTATGCTAAATGTTTATACCGAATGCTCACTTCTCGCACTTTAGAGTAATCGAATTGACTATGGAACTACTTTAAATTTTCTTTTTTTCTGGGTAGCTTTGTTGAATTGCCTTGGAGAAGTTCGGGGCGATTTCTCGAGAAGCGAAAGTGTTCTTATGAAAGTTGTATCAATCACTTGAGGATATAGAAATATCTACCGTACCAGTAAGATTACAATTATTAAATAGCTTAGATAAAAAGAAGTGCGCCTGATTTCATTCTCATTTACCTGTAATAACATTTTCCCTCTGTCCTAGTACTAATGATTCGCGATGTGATGGGTCGGTTATCACTGGCCGTAACATGTTTACGGTAATACTAGTAAATCATTCACATATACCCAATCCACTTACATGTTTTAATTAACTACTACACTATCGGACCCCCCCACAATATCCACCCACAAACCGCAATCAACCTCACTCTCAATTTCTCCCTCCCCCGGAATATACCTCTCTATCTCATCCCAATCATCCTTCTTCTCCTTTGAAACAGTAATTAGAACCGTCGGTTTCCTCTCCTCCCTCTCCTAATACGCCGGCCCACGTATAAAATAAGAAATCGAATTCCATTTCCCCTTCATACACCTTTCAATCCTCTCAAACATCATACCTTCAACCTGCTCGCAGTCCTTGCACGCGATTGTGCTACCTCTGACTGCCGCGCATGTATCTCAGTACATGAGCTCCGAATTGCGAATTTCTACCAGGAATTCTAGGTCTGTTAGACTGCGTCCAAGGAGTGCTTTATTTATTAGCTGTTGAATTTCAGTAGCAGCTGCTTTCCAGGAACTTGAGTCGCTGTCTTTGGTGTCGATGATTAATGTTTGATGACCATAGTAGTATCTTCTGGCTAAATTCTGCACTTGTAATGATGTTGGTTGGATTCCGTGGTTTTTGAGAATCGTTTGCACTGCGCCTTCGATAGATTGGAAGACCCCATTCGCTTCCTCGGTGCATTGAGTAGTCACAAGAGGCATCGGGCACGGGATTTCGTTGCCGGCAGCAACGCGAAATTTGTCCTTTGATGCCATAAAGAAGTCGACGCTGCACTTTCCAGAAGCTTGAAATTTGTGTTCTAGATTAACTCACCCTCGTCGTACTCCTCCGATGAACTTGTGCACGGCGTAATTCCCCTTTGCGAATCCTGATAACCATCTCCAATTTGTTTCTTAATGTGTTTAAACTTCCGATTCTGTAATGAAATAACATTCATTTATCGAAAAGCTTGAAGGAAATCTACCTTACGTACGAGTTTGGGGTTTTTATGTGAAATTATGTGGTGGTGCGATAATAATGGCGTCATCGATGCGGAAACTAGTATAGACTGCCTACTCCACTACGGTAGTAAATATTGACGACTGAGTTATTAGTGAGTTAAATTACGGGAGCAAGACTTTGAGCTAGGCCATGACGTTAAAAGTCATGGTTTCAATTTTTGATATTGATCTGTAAGGATTCCAGCACAGTGCCTCGTTAATAAGTGATTAAAATAGAAAACAGAAAATGTACCATTTTAAAAAATGAGAATTATCGTTTACTTTTTGAAACCGTCTCGAAATTATATCTTCTCTGCTAGCCAATAGAGGTTTTATAGAAAAATGGAATGATCTTCTAGGAACATCAGCATCTTTGAAAGTTAAAAATGGCCAAGGGAATCCCGAAGTTATTGTACGCTGGTATAAATTACAATTCCTTTCCTCCGAAACGAAATATATTACGACATGTGAAAAATAAAAGCAAGAATTAAAACAAATCAAGAAAACACCGAGCTTCCAAATATTCGTACGAGTCGTGGTTTAGCAGCGTGGCACCGCCCCCTCGCCTCAACCCTTATTCATACTCAACTTCGCCTCCATATTGACTAACACTCCCTTGTACCCTCGCGAGCGCTTCATTTACAATCGCAGACTCAAGATCCTGTTGAGCAGCCGGCTCTTCTGGGAAGCCATATGCGTTGATCAATCCCTGTGTGTATGTTGCGCTGTAGCCGGGGTTTGTGATGTGTGGGATCCTGTAAGTAATTGACGAGAGTCTCAGAGGGTGCACGCTTGCGTCGCTGTGGTGATAGACTTGATGAATGGGAGCCAGAGGATTTGCTTGGAAGTTGCGATTTAGATGGGTTTTCTGACAAAGATGGGTGCTTCTTCGACTTATGGTGAGCGGATTTGTTGTTAGACTTTGAGTGCGATTTTTCAGTATCCAGAGCTGATCCTCCTTTCCGAGACCTTGAGTGATGTCCATCATTTTCAAGATTTGAAGGATCTTCCTCTGAGTAAGACTTCCATGAAGATGTCTTCTTCCGAGTGGATTTGTCGGGAGGAGATGACAAAATGTAACTTAAGACTATGTTAGGTTCTCTTCTCCGAAAACTGGAATAGGATTACTTACTTAGCAGGTTTTCCTTCTTGCGCAGACATGGTGAAGACCTCTCGATCATACAAGAAGTAGTTGTCACGTGATGGCTTTTGTCACGGGGTCACCCGTATGAAGATGGATATGGTTTGAAACCGTTTGAAAGTGACCGAGAGAATATATTTCGTAGAAATTCCCCATACTTATAAATGAATGCAAGATGACAACAACGTGAGACCTCTAAACGGTGTTCATGCCAAAAAAAAAACGTTGCAGAATTCTTAGAAAAAGCAAATTGCTAATTGCAAACTTCAAACTTCGAAAATTGCGATGATTGACGCATTGTCTTCTGGAAGCATTTTGGAAGCATTTTGCAACATGGTTAAATCTTACTTGACTCGCACGGCCAAGTTTCCCAATAAGACCGCTCATAAGGGAGAGGGGGAAGGGGAGGCTAGGGTGATGCTACCAAAGAGCCTCAGGGGTAATTCTGACAAGTCTCTGGTGAACAGTTTTTGTTTCGGGATTCGGGTGATCAGGCGACGCGCCGGTTATTGCGACACTATTTCGACGCATGAAACCGATTGCAAGATGGGCGTAGGCATATAATTTATATGGAGACAAGTACTCAATCGAGAGTCTTGACACTTCACGGTAGTGCCGTCAGAATCCCTTGTCTTCCCCGCTGAATACCTGGTATCGTGCTCGTAGTCGTTTCTTTGGTCCAATTTGTTTTCTTGGTGTAGGTAGTGTGGAAGTTCGTTTGGCGAGCCAACAGCACTTGCAGTTTGAGGAAATTGCGCCCGAAGCCATGCAGGGCAAGTATGATCTGCAGGCATGGCGAACTGTTGGGGATGGCGCGCACCAAGCTGGATTGATTCGTGAACCAGAGATCTCCGGGGTTGACCTGCATCATTGACGTGACCAGTGTCATCTGCCTAGTCATTGAAGTGTGCACGGTGAAAAGGAGGGGTAACTTAGCACTTACTACATATAAAGCTTGATCTTTGTTTACCATAAACTCTTCCTGTTTTATAGATTTTTTCGCAGCGCACTCGAAAGAGAAATGTTGAGAGAGATGTGGGAAGGAGGACTACGATCGGGAAAACAAGGCGAACGAGGCAAAGACGACCCCAGTCTATCATTGACTGATCGCCTCTTCTAGCACAAGGCACGACCCTTTTTCGTTGCAAATTGCAAGCGCAAAAGTTCATCTGAGACATCGATATCTGGCTCGTTGCCCAGGCTGGGTGTCAGCAAGATAAGCTTCATTGACGTCCTCCTCCTCTAATTTCCTCAAACACGAGGTGACGCCATGCTGGTTTCTGCAGCAAGGCTTCGAGAAGTCTTCTACCCTGATCATCATTGCCGGTGCCTTGGGTCACGGGTCGTGCGATCGTCAACGCAATACAGCCCAGCTGGCCATAGGGGCGATTAAGGGTGGATGGCTGAGACAGCAACTCGACTCGGCTCCAGCCTCCAGCCTGCTCACTACTCGTTTCTCTTTTCTCTCTCACTATCATTTCCTTCCTTCCTCGACCTTGTTGGATCAGAAACAATTCACATCACTTATTCCAAAACCACCGTCTTCATGCTGGACCCGTAGCAGCATGCCTTTCTTTACCTAAAATACATCACCCGGTCCGGTACCACTGCTCTCATTGAGGTTCTTATTATACCGTATCCTCCGGCTTTTTGAACCCCAAGCGCCAATACCCGAACCTCCACAGCCCAAGGCCTTTGCAGCCGTGCAGTACACATCTTCTCGAATTAATAAGAGTTATTTGTTCTAACTTAACCGCCACCTCAACGAAACCTTGCTCCTCGAGCGTCCAGTCGTTACCTCTGCATTATTTCCTTTGCGGGCGGGAAAAAACAGCCAGGTCCCTGGGGCCCAACCTTGCTAGTTTTTACCGCGTACAAATATCGATTTGTCTTGAAGCCTGATACCATGTCCGGATCTAAACAATCCAAATATGATTGGGATGTTCATTTTCCGCGCCTGCGTGCCTTCTATCTTCAGGGATTGTCCTTTCCTGAAATTCACAGAGCAGTCCTGACACCTGATTTTACACCAAGGTTTGTCTTTCTAGGTTCCATGGTTTGTGTTGCGTGCTGATACACCATAGCGAGAAGACTGTTTACAACAAACTAATCGAGGGTGGATATCCGGCAGATAAAACTCAACGGGCAGCTCTCTGTAAGAGCCTCAACATTGCGCGATGGCCTTCTGAGACTATCCCAAGTTCCAAGCATCACGGGAAGCGACTTGTCTCGGGAACAGCTTTCTCATCGAACAACACAGCGGCTGAAGGAATTCCACGGATTTTCGGGGCATCCAACCCGAGCAACGTCGACGCAGACACCCAGGTGGCAATATTGAGACGGGGTGAAGAACATACCAGAATGACAGAGGCATCAAATTATGTACTCGAAAATCTTGGTCAAGCTCCCCCAAACTATCTCCAAGATCTTAATCTTTTAGAGGAGCAGGCATGGCTGAATACGCCAGATTTCTCCTCTGCCTTGGCCCAAGAAGATAATAGTTACTGTCAAGCCGTCGAATTCAACCCTAGTCTTTCCGCCGGTATGCATTTTTCAGCCGGTTCATTCACAGCGCCTCTTCTTCATTCTCAAGGAATCTGCTCAATTACACAAGAGGATTTTTCCCAATATGGACAGCTCGTGGAGTCTAGTGGTTTGCAGCAAATTGTCGATGCGGATTACTTGAGTGAGTCGAATATATTTCGAAATATGCCGACTCCGAATGATATCCCCGATTTGGTTGATGTACCCTCGCCATTCTCGATAATTACTTTACCACCGACTCCAAATTTCCCTCAAGCAGTCGCAAGCAGCAGCTCAAGTTCCCGATCGCTCGAGAGAGGCAAGCCCAGGATCAAAGCCCTCAGACTCTTCAATCCCGATCGTAACTCTTCCTCTACCTATGACTCCGGGTATGTCAGCGGCCGCAGCTCACCTTTCTCTCTTCGAGCAACTGAGCGTCCTACTCGTCGGATTCCACCCACTTGTCCATTCGATGGATTGCACCGAGTTCCATGCAACGTTCCGCACGAACCTCGAAGATACAACGCTTCTTATAGTCCCCAATCCACTGAACGATATCGAAATATTGTTGGTACATGTGAGCAGTGTAAATACTCAGCGATCCATAATTTGTCATGGTCTGCTCAGTACTTGAAATTTGAGGTGTTTGCTAGCGAGCTCAACCTGTCTGGCATCTACTACGACTTGACCGCCATCGATGCTGCTGGTAACTCGGCACTCCACTATGCAGCGATTGGAGGGGCCACGCTTGGCTGTATCACGAGCCTTCTTGATGCTGGCATAAACCCATGTCACATCAATACATGTGGCGAACTGTTCCTTCATTGCATGCGGCCTCAGTTCGATCAGGTTAAGCTCGGATTCGAGGCTGATGTCTTCCCAGCTTTCAAAACTAATCTAGTCAACTTGTTGAATGATCTAAGCCAGAAATACAGCGGCTTCTTCAGATGGCGAGACAATGCCGGCCGAACAGCGCTACAGACTTTCATTTCTAACATTGGTGACGATGATATCAAATCACGAGTTACAGAGTAATTACCAATCACCCCAACGTTCAAACAAAATAATCTTTGACTGACTTGTTGATTTATAGGACAGTTACAAGTGCAGGCTACAATGTAGTTGTCTCTGATGGATTTGAAAATATACCACAACGACCAATCGATCCCACGACTTACACTTTCTTCTTGGATGCCAACGCGGAAGGAGCTTTCGATTTCAACCGAGTAAGACAGCGGATAGCCAGAGAAATCACGAAACACGCATCCACAGATCCAACGTTTGTTCACCCTGAGACAGGTGATAACATCCTGCATGCTCTTGCTCGCCTTCGGTTCCAAGAGTCCGCAGATTTAATCACCCAAATCCGGGATTTTGCCTCCCAAGATGTGGATTTGAACCTCCGCAACTGGAATGAAGATGGACCTCTATCGACATTTACCCAGGAGCCGCCGGCCGAAGGCCCAACTAGAGATGATACTGGTGCAACGATCTCGAAATATCTTGACGCGCTGCTGTGGAAAGACCCTAAGAAACGAATTCCAAATAAAATTAATGTCAACATGCGAAATAGGGAGGGAGCGACGCCCCTGTACTACGCTGCTATTCGAGCAAGGCCTGACTCAGTCAGAAGTCTTATTGAAGCTGGCGCAAATGTTAATGCCCGACTTGGTAAGTTAGTTCCTAGCAATACTCTTCCAAAACTAACGCGCAATAGAAATCGACGGCCGACGAACGAGCGCCCTCCTTGCCAGTGAGGAGGAAAGAAACAAAGCTTTTTTCGACAACAATGTCGTAAAGATTGACCGGCTCAACAATGTTATTTCGTACCTCCAGCACGCGAAGGCTGTTTCGGTTCCAACTCTTTTCGACGAAAGATGTGTTTGCGAGAATACGGTGGGTGCGATGGCGATGTAGGATATTTTGGTTGTCGCTATAAATGGCAGAATGATGATACGATAATATGGTTTAATTCTTTCGGAGAAACTGAGATTATAGGGTAATTTTTATTGGACATATCACAGGCGTGGGTTCTGGCGAGAAACATATGGGATGGGATAGGGTGGAGGACTTATTTTCAGCGATACCACGTACGATTTTACGAAATGACGCTTTGCTTAGTAATTCAGAGGGTGTATATCAGGATGGAGATAATTGCATCGTTGTTTTAGACTCAAATGTTCTTCCGCAGCACGATGTTTACGATATTTTTCTTACGATGAGGGAAGGGCGTGGTAAGATATATTATCGCAACCAAAACTCACCGATTGTATAATACCTATTTAGATGATAAAAGTTAGACAATGATCATCTGTTCAGTAAAGAAACAAGAATGGAAAGAAATTTCTTTCTTTTATGCCTTTCTAAGTATAATTTTTTCCGACTAGTCTTGTTTTTCCTATATGGTCACTACATTGCCTTGGCTGGCGAAAGGCCTGGAAAAGGAAAAGCAGGGCAAATGCTTTCACTTGGTGTTGGCAGTGCGCCGCCGAAACTGCCTCTCGGTGAGACCTATTAACTCTACGCTTGGGAAACGGGACGGGACTTTGTAATTGTCTCACATCAGACCTGGGCACCAATACGGGTTCGCCCGTGGGTATTTGGGTAGAAAGGGCACGGGTATCTCCCAGCAAAAAAATTCGGGTCGGTTACCCAGGGGCTTCGGGTAGAACCTGGGTTTTTTGTATGTACCCGTACGTTTTATATTTCTAGGTAACCCACCGGTCAAGTTTCTGCTGGGTCGGGTATTACCCCTCAAGGCTCCTGGTTAAACCCGAATTACCCACGCCCAGGTCTGTCTCACATTGAAAATTAGTGCTGGTTTTGAGTTGTACTTTTCTAGTTCATAGGGAGACTGCCGAAATACTTACGAATGGCGTGCGAAATGATTGATTAATTGATGGGGGCTGGTTGAGACAGTTGCATAGGCGGCAGAGCGTAGTGGTGGCTTGGCCCGAATTATCCCCCAGAAGTTGACTTAAGATTCTCCTCCAGGTCCTCCCGAGGATACTGACCACTACGATATCGTCACGATGTACGAATACACCACTCTCGCTAAACCTCATTCAATTCGGGTACTTCACCAACCCCCTTCATTTCCCAGTGGCCCAGCCCCTCGCGGTTATGAGAAGCGAAGGACTGATGAATTCCTTCGAGAGGATGAAAACTGCGGCCCCAAGGGAGCGCCTTTTTTTTTTTTGGATAGAAAGAGAGGTACATAAGGAACGCGCCTCATGCAGTAGCTATGGGTGATGCAGTTGCGTTCATTCCAGGGATCAAATACCCAATAATACTTCGCCTAACTTAACTAAAAATATATCAGGTTATTGGGCGCGCATTTATACCGGGTGTGATGGATGGGGAGCGTCTCAGGTCCAAAACCTAAGCCGAAACCAAGCACAATCCATTATTGAATGTGTCGCTCGTATATTGATTTTAGTATGGAGGAATCTAGTGAGGACATGGATAAGCGGACATTTGAAAGGAAAACACTAGCTGAGATTAAAGTATAGAATCAGACGATTATAAGATAGTGTTAAGAAAAACTATAATACCTTGCTTATTTCTTATAAGTAATATCTTCTCCTTTCTAATATTAGAGATATCTATTGTACTTCGACCTCCTTGATTGGCTACCCACAACCTCAAATTATCATTAACAGAGAGGGTCAAGACCAATAATCGACTTGTCAAAAGGGCTCAAAGATTAATTCTTAAGCTTGACTCCAACTTTATAAAATCCTTGCTTGAACCAAGGAACAGTATGAACTCTCAGCTCATGACATTGTCCCGGTACAAGACTGAATTCATACCTCCGCACCAAGGTAGCAAGAATAAGCCTCAACTCCTTCAGGGCAAATCTAGGCCACTTAGTATTCTCTCATTGTGAAACCCTGAGAAACTTACTGCTGTCCAATACAATTCCTCGAACCAGCCGAGAATGGCATAAATGCTTTTCGATCTGCCGCACTGCCTTTATAATCATCGAGCCATCTTTCGGGGATGAAGACGTCAGGATCAGGCCAGATTCTGGGATCACGTTGCATCTCTGATATCCATGCAGAGACGATAGTCTATTTATTAGCCTGAGATGTAGGACGAAGAATAGACTTACATCTTTTGGTATTTCGTAACCGCAAAGCATAGTGTTCTCCGGGACAAGCCTCACAATGCCTTTAAAGTTAGTGGAGATCTCGACATGGGTTTAGGAACTTACCAGCGGTGATAATTGGCATGATCCGCATGCTCTCGTTGATCACCGCATTTAAGTATGGCAGATCTTGGGTTTTGGTGAAGGTGATCGCGTCATCGACAGATAGAAAGGTAGAATGAATTTCAGATATTAATTCTTTGAGCTTGTCCTGATTATTGAGGAGCAGGAGTAGGGTAAATGTAGCCGTAAGACTCGTCGTGTCACTCCCCGCAATCCTGAATAATAATTAGCATTGGGTGGGTTTCAAAGTTGGTAGACTAACATGAAGAGAATCATCTCGTCTCGGATATGCTTGTCTGTGAACGACACTGGGTCGGCGTTATTCGTATCCACGAAGATCTGGAGAATATCCTGTTTTGAAATGCCTTTCTCCATTTCCTTCCGCCGCTTAGAAACAGTCTTCTCGATCACTTCAGAGATCATGGAGCTAGCTGATGGCACTCCGGGCAGATATTTGACAAGGGGGAATTGAGCGTCAATAGCAACACGTCTCAAATATCTGTTGAGGAGATCCTTTTGTTTGCTGTCATCAGACTCCACCAAGTTGAACGATCCTCCAAATAAAGCTGCGCTCATGACGTCCTGCATATTGAGTGAACATTTTTCTTGAGGATGTGAGGTAGACCTACAGATGTCAGGTTTCCAAGAATTCTGCTCATATCCACCACTACAAAGTCGTTTTCATCACTACATTTGCTGTCGAGAACCCGTGTGAAAACTTGGAGACAATCATGCATGAGGGGTTCTAAGCCATTCAAGTAGCTGATTGAGAATCCAGGGGATAGGAGACGTCTCTGACAACAATTTAATTCTAGTCCGTTAGGGTTGAGTACCTGCAGACCTTTTGCTTATATTTCACTTTGTCGGTCTCTGTAATGAGACTTG
The DNA here is from genome assembly GCA_013054445.1 of Cudoniella acicularis. Taxonomy (NCBI): domain Eukaryota; kingdom Fungi; phylum Ascomycota; class Leotiomycetes; order Helotiales; family Helotiaceae; genus Cudoniella; species Cudoniella acicularis. Next base: position 43,658 of record JAAMPI010000249.1, read on the forward strand.
TAATATGTGGATCTTCTCGAACGGCCTCATAGTCACGAGACTTCCTGAAGTCCTCATCGATGAGGATCTTCTGGATGGTAGCCTTATCTGCGAACATCACATCCGCCGGTCCTGTGCAAAATGTTAATACAAGTCGACCTTGCCGAGATTTGACCTCACCAACTCGGACGATGTCACCATATTTCTTAAATAAGCCAGGTCCAATGTTCATCTGGTTTCCTTTGATACATTGTATGATCCATGGCCAAGAGGTAAACTTGCCAATCATTGGTCCTGGGATTTTGGATAGGGGGCCTGTAAAGGCGGTGAGGAGAATGAGGCAACATCTCCGCAATAACTCCGCTGCCACGGCGTAGATCAACAGAGTGGGAATGCTGTACATTTTGGAATTTTCATTGATGTTTAAAGAAAGGAGATTCGATAGAAGAGTGGATATGGGACAGGCTTTCGGATCCGCTTAGATCCGATCGCTAGTGGGGTTTCATGTAGTGCTGACTGATCCTGGCTTGGCAGGAGCATGCGATTGGGTTGATCAGCCTATCTTCCCTAGAAATATATACTAACAAAGCCAAAATAGAACACGTCTATTTGGTATTCATGGAGTGCAACGACAAAGAAACCTCCTGTCTTCTACACCTTGCGATATCAAAATCGACTGCAGCAAGTCTGCTAAAGCTACTGCCATCTCCACACAACACTAATTGGCTGACCGGGGAGCTTTTAAAGGTTTGCCCCTTCCTGACATCATTGAACCGACCAACGGTGTCCCTATACAGAATCAACAACCTCAAGATCACCCCTTTAATCACAATGACGGCCTATCGGATTCTATACCGGAGCTAGAAGCCGCCTTGTTGTTACGGTTTCATTATCATGTGCAGTCCGGGCCTGAGGCTCGGCGGTCCGTAGTGAGCCGCACAGAGAACCAGGGACACAAGGTACAAGAATCACGTGTTATGTCACATGATGGAGCTGGGACTAGCTTGTCACGAACAGCAATCACGTGCAGAACTAGGCCTGAGGCTCGGCTAGGATCCCTCGGGGATAGTATAGAGCACTAGGACGTAAGGCACGAAGTTTGGGGACGGGCCCTAATCCAGTCACGTGATTAGTCACGTGAGGAATTTTAGGATCTTAGAGATCTTTTAGACAATCTCTAGATCTATAAGTAAAAAGGTTTTATATAAATAACTAAATTTAAATATAAAGTAATTAATTTAAAAAAAAATCTTTTTTAAACGGATATTATTTTATTATATTTTATTTATCTTTTTATTAGATATTTAATACCAACATAGACTATGGAGGGTTAGGCTTGATAATTTCAAGCTGCTCCTGCATCGGATCTTTGTCATGTTTCAATTATGTGTAAAAAAAGAGATCTCATTTCTTTGGTATCTTTCCCTGTAAAGGTTTTAGACCTGAGAAACGATATCCAAGTCTTGATATTACGTCAGTCTAAGTTCCTTAACGTGATTTCCAGTATAGCGATATATCATCCTGCTTCAGAGTCTGGGAGTTGTCATTCCTTTCCAAATATTCACCCTCACCTCCATATTTCATTTCATTCCTCCCCTCAGACAGCGATAGAACAAGCTTGTCGAGATCTGCCCCTCCGCCTCTGTTTGTAGGGGCGTGCACACCCACACGTGGAACATTCGGGAAGCACGTGTGCGCCTCTTTGAGGCGCCTCTGCAATTCCAATATTCGGCTTATGCACCTCCTTGCAAAGCTGCCCTACCTTGCCACACCAAGTTGAGGCTAGCCTCCCGCATTGTATTGACGGTGGTGCACAAACGCGGGTTGAAATCAATCTGGCGTGCGCGCCGTTGTGCTTCTGGAAACTGGTGCAGAACGCACGAAGCACCCCGTCTCCGTCGTCGGGCGGTCCGAGGAATGGAAATGCTTAATAGCTGGCTCCCCTCCTGTTTCGACAAGCTCATAGTTGGGGAAAGCAGGTGTCACGATAGAAAACCACACCAAAAAACGCCCAAAATAAGTGCATTTTATCGCACTTTTCTAAACTAAGAATAAGAATTCCTCGCCCACTTTCTCGATGCACGTTATGATAATTATTATGTAATAAGCATTAATATGAATAAGTGTTTTTACTAATTTAGAATTATGATTTAAGTTCGTTACATAATTGAATCACTTGTTTTGTTGCATATACTTTCCACCTTTGGTGAGGAATCTCGCCAATTTTGAGTATAGAAAATCTAAAAATTCAAGATTTTTATTTTGGCGAGGAAACCCATACAAAATTCTAGCGTGAAACTTGCTTTTTTTTTGGGAGCTTGCCGAAACAGGAGGTGAGCCGGCCATTAGATGCCTTAGCGCAGCACTAAAATCTTGGCAGGGTCAGGCACAATTGCCTGGCAATTCTAGAAGCATGCTTTACCCGATCCGGCAGGTGGTAGAAAGTAGTGCAATTAAGGGATTGGGCATCTCCACACTGCGGCTTCTCTCTGCACCTTGCAATGCTCCATCATCACGATCCTCCAACTACCTAAAATGCCAGCCCCTTCTCGCCCCTGGGCAACGATATCTATTTCTCTTGCTCTCTTGTGCTCCGTTGGGTCCTCCAGACACGCCCAAGTGTCTCTCTATTCTGTAGGGGCTCAAGGAGCCGATCAGTCATTTGCAGTGTCATGCTTAGAGCTTCATTCTTATCTTATCTTCATACGCCTTGGAAAAATATGCCGTGCTTGAGAGGCACGTGGGCAGTCTTTATTTTACGTTGGTTCATTTGCTCAGTGGCTTTCGACACGGCCAGACTACCCCTCTTAGAAGGTCTAAAAAGAGCTAGCCCAATTCGGAGGCGCTCTGCGGGCGGTCTTCGAAGCTGAAATCCCACTGCCAGCAACCTCTAGTACGCGGCACGCAGGCCTGGAATTTTGTACCCTGGATGAAGGTAGCTTGAAGTGGCTTCAACTGGCTTTTCTGCATTATTATAGCTGTGTAGAGATGCATGTGCCCTCGCCAAGAAGCACAATTGGACTATGGTTGAGAAGTCCTTCCACAGTAGTATGATTATAAAGATACGTACTTGCACCTTGCTCTTGCCCGAGGGACATTGACTAATTACTATCGCCTGTTATGCGTTCCTTTGCCCACCTGCTTGTTATTGCTACGGCCCTTACCGGTGTATTGGCTCAGTATGATGATGGCTACGAGAATGTTACTACCGCGACAACCCCGGTGCAGATCCGCCTTGCCTACCAGGGCCCAACGGCCATGATGGGTGAGTGAGCAACTCAGGGCTGCAAAGACATGTTTGACAACATGAATACTTAATTATTTACCCTCGCAGTATCGTGGAACACTTTCCAGCAACTCGCCAACCCCACAGTCTCATACGGTCTCAGTCCAGATGCTCTTACCCAGACCGCTTCGTCCTCTGTCTCGATTACCTATGCAACCTCCTTAACGTACAACAACCACGTCGATATTACCGGTCTGCTGCCGTACACGACTTATTATTACCTTCCCCAGTACAGCAATGCCACCACTCCCTATACCTTCACTACTGCGCGCCTGGCTGGCGATGCAACACCGTACACCGTGGGTGTTGTTGTTGATATGGGCACCTTTGGTGCTCTTGGTTTGAGTGATGTGACTGGATCAAATGGAGGAACAAACCCTTTAGCAGTTAATGAGCAAACCACCATTGCTGCCCTCACCGAGATGATTGACAATTATGAGTTCATGGTCCATGCCGGAGACATTGCATATGCCGACTATTGGCTCAAAGAGGAGATCCAAGATTATCTTCCGACTACGACAACCGACCAAGGTGCAGTCGTCTACGAGAGCATCCTCAATGCGTTCTTTGATGAGATGGTCGGCATCACATCGCAAAAAGCGTCAGTCTTGCCGTTTTCGTCCCAATAGAGGTGTATGCTGACCTCCACAGGTACATGGTGAATGCGGGGAACCACGAAGCGAACTGCGACAATGGTGGAAGCACCGACAAGACTACCGGTGTGGTGTACACCGAGTCGATCTGCTTGGCCGGCCAGACAAATTTCACCGGCTACATCAATCACTGGCGCATGCCGAGCGGACCTTCTGGCGGGCTCGGCAACTTCTGGTTCTCCTACGTACATCTTATTCGAAGCTCTCTCTCACAACTCAAGGAAATGATGTGCTAATTCGTTAGATAGGACTACGGCATGACGCATTTTGTCCACATCGATACCGAAACCGACCTTGGCAACGGCTTGGTTGGGCCAGATGAGGGCAGTCCCGAGTATG
>JAAMPI010000025.1:0-94420 GCA_013054445.1 Cudoniella acicularis
AGAGACTCGTACGACGAGCTAGACGACGATATAGCACTTCCTATACGCTTAAGGGTAAGCTTTTTTAGAGGGGGGGGGGGTGATGTTACAGACCTGGTTTGACGCGTCTCCCTCACCTGACGCGCCCCCCTCACCTGACGCGTCCCCCTTGTCACGTGTCCTAGTCCGTGCTAGACTCACCTCCTGTATATAAGGCCCCTTTAGGGCCACCTCTCTTCTTCTCTCCTTAGCTTAGTTTCTTCGAGAATACAGCACCTTCTTACAAATACTTCCCTACGTGACGTCAGGGCCCTAGTGCCTTTATAGAGCTATAACAAATACTAAATTTGATAAGTGCTATAAGTTAAGGGGCAAAAGGCTTTGCGGCAAGGGATTAGCTACTATAAAGTGATGTTGCTTTTGGGTATTATAGTATGTCTTTGACTGGGATAGTTCCAAATTATATTCTCGATCTTACTCTGGTGTCGAACCGTTCCCACCTAACGGTAGCTAAACGGATAGGTTCGTAGAGGACACTATGTATAGCCATTGAGTCTTTATCCTCCTATAAGGCCTGGAAATATCCTCCTCTTGCGTCAAGACTTCCTCACCTTCCGCTAGAACCTTTTAATATTGCTCACAAAACTGTAGTATAATGCCTGGTGTTACCCTGTTCTTTACTAACAGATTAGCGACGACCTTTGGATGGCAAAGGGGGACCACCTGAGGCAGCTATTAACGCTATGGATAGGATAATTGATAGTATAAGCAAGACCGCGGAATTTTTGGGTTGGTGTGACGGGTTGAGACCCGTAGAGAGACTTAGTGCCAGGCACCTGCGTTGCCCTGACAACAGGCCCGTACGGAACACAAATAACTGCTCGGAGCCCGGACTTAGCTTTCTCTCCTTAGATTCTTGTATTTAGGGAAACCATTTGCTTGAGCATAGCACTGCCGACCCGTGACAGTGCCGTCCCCCCCTATACGCCACACCCCATTAAAAAAACCAACGACGACGACAAATGCGACAAGAACAAGCCCTTCTAATGGGTTAATAGCGGTTACAATAGTTGGGCTGTTGTTACACGGGTTATTGCTTAACCCTCCCCTTTTCCCGGCTCGCTTAAGCCCCTTTTTGACGTACTTGGAGTTATAAGCCGTAACCTAGAGTTAGCAAAGGCGTCCAAAAAGCGGAATTAATTAACTGAGTTGAATTACCCTTGTCTTCAGTTGTGGCCCGTTCACCCTCCATACATTTTAAATCAATTCAGTTCTGAATTAATTCGGGAATTATGGTTAGGGAGGGGCAGCATCGTGGTATTGATAACTGCTCCCCCAGCTAAGCTAAACCTAATCGAGACTAGTCCGTACATTTACCGAGACCAAGCGAGGTTACGTGATTCTAGATGCGATACGCCGCCAGCGTACTGTACCAACATCATCCTTGGGTCTTCCCCTTGGGGTTGGGACGCTAACCACACTCGATTGAAGACTCCATGAAAAATATGCTTGGAGGATATAAAGGTCATTTTCCATGGCCAGCAGAAGCAATAACACAACGAAAGTGGGAAACGTTGCATAACCGACCAAAACAGTACATTAACATTGCTGCCAACATTTGGCAGTTTATAGCGACAACGTATCCAAGATGTGACGACATTTGAAAATAAATGTAGTAATTCACTATTAGGGAATGGAAGGCGAAACGTTGAGGCAGAACGAGGAGAAATCATCGCGTTGGGTAATCTCCTCTCTATCAGCATCTATTTAGATCGACCTCGAAATATTCTCCGCCAATAACAGAACGCACAATAGAGGATTTCGAGAACGGAAAACATATTCAGTTACTACTTGAAAGCAACGGCTTATTCTAAAGTTACTTATGGAGACCCAAGCAGACCAGTTCTCAAGACAACTCTAGGTCCTCACCTTGGATGGTGAGAAAGTGCCTTGATTCGAAATCTGAATATTTTTATTCTCAATGCTGTCGCTCAGGCGTGACTGGCTAGGCACTGCGAATGGCCCACCAACGCGGTTCTGTTCGCTACAAGATTCACGAGTTACGAGAGACGAGTTTGATTATTTATCAGCAACCCCGGACTTTAAGCTCTACGTATGCATATCTGTCGCCTGATTGCTTCTTATTAATCAACGTAAGTTCATTTAAGCGCTCGGGTAGCTTTGGAATCAAGAAACACGCCGCTTGGTAAACATGCTGCTTGGTAATCAGACACAAATTAACTCCGATGAGTGAAGCGAAAGCGCCAGTGCTTCGTCAAGAGGGTTGAATCTATAAATTAGTCGTTCAATCGCGTGAAGGGGTTCCTCCTTTCCTCATTAAAACCCTTCCCATATCACTTGACGTCGGACCAGAATATCATCCATCAACTCAAAATGACTAGCCAAAAGCCCGACTTCTTGCCAACCTTCACCAAGACTTGGAACACTTCTCCCACGCCATCCATCTCCCCAACACGACCTGAGCTCTCTGCCAAGGGGAAAGTTGTCGTTATCACGGGTGGTGGAACTGGTATCGGAGCATCAATCGCTTTGTCCTTCGCCAAAGCCGGAGCATCAGCCATCGGTCTCGTAGCTCGACGAGCAGAAAAACTCCAGGAAACTCAAGCAGCGATCCAAAAAGCGGTCCCTGGTGCCAAGATTCAATATGCTCTTGCAGATGTAGCCGACTTGTCCGCTCTTCAGAGCGCTTTCCAGGAACTCTCTTCCTCTTTCGGAAAGATCGACGAATTAGTCTTCAGTGCAGGTTACCTTAACAATCCGGCTACGATCATGGATTCAGACCCCGAGGATTGGTGGAAGACTGAAAAGATTACGATTCTTGGGATCTTCAACACCATACGTGCTTTTGTTCCTCTGGCCTCCTCGGACGCTCAATTGATTAACATTACGAGTGCCATTGCGCATATACCATCGACGACGTTCTTTGGGATGTCGGCTCACGCATCAAGCAAGATCGCAAGCGCCAAGATAGTGGAGTTTGCTGGTAATGAATTGAAGGACAAAGGCATCAGGGTTGTCAATGTCCAGCCGGGAGTGGTGTCAACTGATACGAACACTCGATTTGGTTTGGATACTGGTAGGTTTCTCTTCCACAATTAACGAGAAAGAGAGCTAACAGTAGCAGTTGAGCTTCCAGGTAATTTTTGCGTCTGGCTTGCGAGTAAAGAGGCAACGTTCTTGAATGGGAAGTTTGTTTTTGTCAATTGGGATGTTGACGAGTTAAAGCAGAGGATGGAAGAGATTGAGAAGAATCCTACACTGCTGACTTTGACGCTTGAGGGGCCAGTGTTCTGAGAGTAAGGAATGAAGTCGAGTCCGTGGCGGGGTATCAGCGTAGCAGAAAGTGATTTTTCATAAGAGCAACCTCGGGAGTTTCTTTACCACACTGGCTTGTTCTCACTTCCTTTGTACGTACTTTGAGATCTCTTGAAGTCAGTAAAGTAGAAGCAAACTGAGGTACGAAGAGAAGGTATCACATTTGCATCCTCAGTTCAGAGCTTAACTGCTTCGGGACGCACTCCATCTCGAAATCTTAGAGTTCTGTTTCGAAAACAATATTCTCCTATGTCGTCTCCCCTCTCATACCTCCCACAAGCTCCAGCCTTGCGATGTAGCAGTGTTCGCCCCACTCATCCCCTTTCCCCAATGTACCCAAGGCTTTCTTGTACCGGTCGTACCACTTGTCGTCATCCTTCCGAGCAACCTTCTGAAATATCTTCTTGAGGTTCTCAGCCTTCGCCTTACATGACTCTAGGATGGGCTCCAATGCCTCCTGTGCCGTCTCGTTGAGCGACTGCATCCTCTCTGTAGCGCTGCGGAGGATTTCGATGACTAGTGGCAGTCGTGCAGCCACTTGGCGAAATGCCTCTGGCTGACCTTTCGCGTCTTTGGCGGCATTATATACAGTTTTCGTTGCCTCGATAATTGAGATCACGCCTGAAATGAGGCCAACAACGAACGCAGCCTCGGTGCCGGACATGATGGGCAACTTACGCCGATTTTAGTGGGCGTATCAGGCTGTTAATGCACTGGAACAATTTATGAGTATTTGACAAGACGGGAAAGTCGGCTTTTGGACCTACATAACGGGACGAGGCTGCTGGATAAGATTAAGGATGCACAGTGCTGTTGAGTGTTTAGAGCGTCTGGGAAAGAGCGAGGCTCGGAAAACTCGCTACCAGAAGCGGATTATGAGTTTTCTTAGAGTCCTGCGCAGCCAGTGAAGCAGCGCATCATTATGCATGTTCTCGGTGAACTCCAGCGAATGGTCTGCAAGAGGATTTGTAGTGTTGGTCTGAAGTCAGGCTGGCGACAGGGCTACGTTGTGTGGCTAGCTGGCTTGCTGTGGTTTGCGTGGAAGACCACCTCTGGAAGGCTGGACATTACCCAGCGTTATTTTTAGCTAAGCACTTCTGACCATGCTGGTGATGTGGCAGCGAGCAGAGCCGTAACACTTGCTTGCGGCGTAATCTCAGGACTTGGTTCCCTTGTTAATCAGCTCAGCAGCCCTACAATAACCTACAATGGCGCCGAATCTTGCACTGTCTCAGCATGAGCAGATTCGAGATATGATTATTAGTAAGTTTGCTAATGCCATAATTGCGAGAACTGTCTATTGCAGTACCCGCTCCGTCTAGACGATACGATCGAACCTACGATGCTTTGGAACCACTAAAGCACCCCCGAACGGGGTCGGACGGCGTAGAACAATTACACCTCCTATGCTAAATTCATTACTTGAGCGACTTATCGAGAAACCCGAACTATACTAAGACGAGATGGCCATGTTTCTCTACGATGAGTTCGGGGTTGTAGTAACAACTCCTACTATCAGTAGGGCCTTAGCATTAGCGGGCTAGTCTAAGAAAGCTGCGCGCCGCGTTGTAAAGAAGCGAAACGCAGACCTACGAGATTTTTATCTCTATAATCTATCGGAGTTCCGTTTATATCACTTGGTTTATATTAACGAGTCTAGATATCACAATCGGATTAGGTTCAGGTGGACTAGATGGTCTCCTTTAGGAGTGATGCCGGTACAAATTTCTCGGCAGTACCGTGATCAAAGGCATTAGATCTTGCCGGCATATATATAAGATGGCATTATACTCGCGCGCGTATTTTAGGGATTAACAGATACCGCCGTCTTTAAGGATTTTATTAAGCAGTTGCTATATTATTGCGGTAGGTAGCCTGAGCCGAAGTCTGTCCTAATTATGGATAATGCTTCGTTCTATCATTTAATCAGAATTAAGCAGCTATATAGGAAGGCTAGGGTAAAGTTACTCTATCTGCCGCCTAATTCGCCTAACCTAAATCCTATTAAAGAGTTCTTTATAGAATTAAAGATGTTTATCAAACGGAACTAGTAACGTTATATAGATGATCCTAGACAAGACTTTAAAGCATTCTTAGAGTGGTGTATCGACACTATAGGGGTAAGGAAGTCAAGCGCCGAGGGGCATTTTCGACATTCTAGGCTATCTATAGACAAACCGTAAAAGCAAACCGTATAAATTTAGTCTTAAGAAATCCGCTCTTATTCTAACTTATATTGTTTAGCCTATCTCTTGATATCGCGAACAAATCGCTATACAATTCTAATCTTTATTCCCTTATTAATATAAAATTGAGCATTTTGTTCCTTATAAATCAACTCTAGGTCGGGACCTTTAGCCAACGTTAACTAGTATACCTTTTAGTATTCTATCTTAAGGGACTTATTAGTGACGCGAGAATACTACTATTCACTATACTTCCTAATAGCAACGTCCAGTTGTCCTAGAATCTCAAGAGGGCTAGAAGGCTTAGATAGTACTATTTCTGTTAAGGTTTAGATTTAAGAGGGCAGAATATTAGTAATGTTAATAGGTAGAGGACTAGCCACTGTCGAAGCTCTACGTTTCCGCTGCCGTTCTATATCTTATTGTTCTTTAGTATAGAGTTGTTTACGAATATCGTCTAGTATATCATCGTGAGTCTCTAGGGTCCCGCCTTCTTCCACGTGCCTAATAAGGCCTTTCAGGTAGTGTTTCTTGCCGGTATTATCACGCTAATAATAAGGTCCTAAGTTGTAAGGTGGCCTAGGACATCGTATAAGGTTGTAGATATTACGCTAGACTGATGGCTAACTAGTAGCATCCTCTTTAGTATCAAGCTATATAGCTCGCTTAGCGAGTATGTATTAAGAGCACCCTCTTTTAGTACTTTACCGAGTTGATGCCACCGCCGTATCACTAGTCTCTCTATATTTAAACAATATATCGATCCTAAGTCTCTTTCTAACACGGAGTAGAGGGCTCTAAGTTTCGAGCTACTTCTCGAGGACTTTCTAGTTAATATCGAGGTCATCGAACCGCTTATTAACATCACGCTCTATACGGTCTGTGACGGACACTACGACAATCGTTTCGTCCGCGCTAAACCACTTGTTCTACGGTAACTTTCGAGCCGAAAGCTTATCGAGTCTCGGTCGTAGGACTGTCGTCTAGAAAGCACTAGGAGCAAGGATAAGATCCGGTTCTATTTCCTTTGCAATTAGCTTCTTTTCGACTATTAACTTCTATTTAATGGAGTAATAGATTTATGTTGGCGGGTGCTCATCATAAGCATTGTCCTCATTCTAATCAGCTAGCTATAGCAGCGGCAGAGTGCCTGGACCATGATGTATTTGGCTTCGACGAGATAAGACGACATCGAGAGTGTTTGTTCCGTCATATAGCGGCCTATCAGCAGTGTCAAACGACAGCTCCTGCAGATGTTTAGAGTTGCTCATGGTTGATCGACAAGGCTCGCACTGTAGAGGAGGCTACTCTCGATCGTCGTTGACGCCACGTAGCCACGCAATAATTTAGCCGAATATTAGCCGCGCTAATGATTCATGCCGGCCGAACGACTGATTTCCATTGTGATATTCGCCTCAAAAATACAGTATGGATACCAACGGCAACACATGGACAGGTACTCTGAATTACACACTGATCTGAGTGTCATTCGTCGCCTTGTTCTACTTCAACATCAGCCTCCCCAGGAAGTTGTATAGGTCTGGGTGCTCTCTATTCTACCCAACTACCGTGTGAGTAATTCGAGCCATGGAGTCTTTCAACGCCCTAATAGATCCCACGCAACAAAACCATTCGGAGGGTAATATTCATTAGTGGCCTCTAGAGCCCTCTACCTGTCTAACGAGTTACCTATATACCCTATAAGTTTCTAGGGCCAGTTTTGGCTCCTTCGTCCTTTGGGTACCCATTTCGGCTCCTTACCCTAACAAGTTAGAGCCAATTTAGGCTCAACACGGTTGTTTAATAACTTAAAGTTAGCTTTAAGTTCTATTTAGCAAATGCTTCTTATCACTTCAATTCGGCAAGCATTAATGTGACAGCGCTGACAGTAAAGTAGTTCTATTACTTAGAATGCTAAGGTAAAGAGCTCAGACGAGGTCTGAAACGAGGTTATATACACGATATAAGGTCACGTGATCGGTCCTGACCAGACCCCTGAACCAGATCTGTGACAATTAACCTACTAAGCAGTAACTATCATTTCTATTACTAAAAATGTTTCTAGGATTTAGGATCATAGCCGTAGGGCCAAAGAGATCTGATAGAAGGTTAGGAGCAAGAGGATACTACGGCAGTAGTATAACGCTAGGAAAGCCTAAATAAATGTCTCGTAGGAAGGCTTTAAGCGCAAAACTAGATAACTGTTACAGCTCTGCAAAGTCACGAGGGCCCTGACGTCACGTAGGGGCGTATTTGCAAGAAGTGCTGTATTCACGAAGAAACTAAGCTAAGGAGAGAAGAAGGAGAGGTGGCCTTGAAGGGGCCTTATATACAGGAGGTGAGTACTGGTAAGCGAGGTCACGTGATAAGGGGTCAGGGGAACGTGTCGCAGCCTCCTGTCGCATATAGCGCCACACTGTCTGAGTCTCACTAGTCACAGGACTGTGCGTTGCACTAGGTCTGTGACACTTACTCGTTTAATAAAATTAATAATATAAAAAACACTTTTTGTAAAAATAATAAAACAAGTATTAGAAATAACTATATATAACTTTTGCAAGAAGTTTAAACTAAAGTTTTTTGTCGGGTTTTAAATCTTAATTAGATCTTAACCATTTTTAATACAATTCCTTTGTACCCTGTGACGGCCGCATCGGCCTCACATATTTCCACGTGACTCATGGTCAGGTGACCCTGCCGGTGTATATAGTTTCGAGTTCCTCTTAGACTCTCTTGCTTCCTCGCTTTTAGATTCTCTTAATTTACGCTGTTTATCCTACCTCTGTCGAGCGGTGACCGCCGTCACATAGTCCAGCTTGCCGCCGAAATAGCTCTGCTTCGTATACTTGCGTGACTTTTCTACTAAACCTAGCCATAAATCTTCCCTTAGCCCAGTCTCGCCGTTGCATGGATCTCACAACAGCTAATAAGCGTGCCTGTTACGTAAAGCTATAGCCGTGGAACTGAGCTACTGAAGGAAGGGGAGGCTACCTGAACGGGCTTAGCGCGTCACGTGCATATCGCCAAGCCAGAGGCACTCGCTGTACTTCTTTACTATAAGTAGGAAGCCTACCACTTGTAAATAGACTCCAAGCTTTTACAGATACACAAAATTACAGTCACACTTGACAGTGCCAGTAACCATAACCCTTCCGTCAAGCAATTCTGCCGCCGAGATGATTTTGCCTTGCCTTATTTTCATGAATTCTTTGTTTCTCGTGCAAACGGAACGTTGGTATAGATCCTCCTCTGATATGATTTCGCATTTGCACGAGCCTTACCATGCCCATTAAGTACTAGTTGTCGAAACCCTCGATACAACTTGAATGCCGCGCCGATGTTGCCTGTTCTTACATAAACGATACCTTGCCTAGAAAAGGCACCGGACGTTGAATTCCCCTGGCACAAACTTGCTGCTAAAATGATTGCACTTCGTCTTGTATGTAGACTGCGAGATTGGGTATGGAGCTCCATGGAGCTCCATTCCTTGTTCACGTGATTCCGGCCCGGCTTCTAATTGGTTTAGAGGAGGTGGGCCCCATTTAATTGTACCACGTGACAATGTATTAAGCCAATCAGAGTAGTAGACCGGGCTAAAAATAAATTCTTGGCATCCCGTGGAGTAACTCCATAGAGTAATAATCAGGGCAAAACCCCACCCCATGGGGCCCCATCTCGTAATCTACTCGTATGAATGGTAACATGTTCGTGAGGAGCGCCAGACGCTGACACTTTTTAAAACCTGTGCTATCGTTCTTTCGGGCCTTTGAAACCATACAGAAGCATCTGTCAACGGTTATTATAGAGAAGTATCACGTGTATTTGAATACCACTTCTTGTAGCAGAGCAAAAATGAATGAGTACTTAATAGATTAAGGCCTTGTATTCGTATACGACGAAGCTGAATTTGTAACGGCAAGTAGGAGGCTCGGTCGTCGTTTCGTGCGGCTTTTGCTGACAGGGATCCAAAATCGTCTCTGCGGCATCCTCGTACAGGTGGGCAGGGGAGCCAGGATTGATTCCCTACTCAACGTCATCACCATCTTGATAGGTTGAAAGAAATAGCTGTGTTCAGGGCAGCAGGCATTAGCAACATCTGAAAATAGACGATAGGGAAACTGTAACCGATTCACGAGGGGGTCAAAAGAGAGGATCTCCTGAGCATGATCCAGCTGACTCATCAGCGTGCTCAGGACTCGGGGCTTAGCTCAGGTTAGAGCAGCGGCTGCTCAGGTCCAAAGACGGAAATGGACTTTGGTGAGGTCAAGATTCAGTGCAGATTATGTTAGTAGAAGATGAGAAGTTGAAATTTGAAATTTCAAATGGCTTTGTGCTTCGCGGAGAGGTCCGAATGAAATTTTCACAATGCAAATATTCTCGTAGATTCCGACTATCTCTATAATAGTGGCGGCGAAGAGAATACAAAATGTGGACAAGTCAAACTCTGAACTGCCTTCCTTCCAGGAAACTGAATGGTGGTCAATTCTCTTCCCTGTAGGTTTTGAAGCCGAGATTTTCATGTTAGTGCTTCATCCCTTTCCGGTTGTGTATAGACTGCGACATAGTTCTTGTTAGTTTATGCTCATGGTATGTTCTAGCGCTATTTTACCCCAACCTCCCACATTTTATGCCCCCAACCGTTCTCCCATCAATTATTCTTTCTTGATTCTCAATTTTGTCCTTCAATTTTCTAGGTATTATCCAAACAGCGACAAGTATATCATCCGCCCCATCTATCAGGAGCAGCGACGCCTGGAAAAGCCAACAAACAATCATGAACGACTCAAATGACTCGAATGCAACGAGTAGTGAACCGAAGGACTTGAGAAATTCCAAGAACGATCCTGACCCAAATTTCACAGCCCCAAATTTCTAGAAGACGAATAGTTGGGTCATTAGAAGCAAAGATGAGGCGGAACTCGGGAAGATGATGGGGGACGATGGGGAGAAGCTGCTTGCCCTTGTCGATAATATACGCAAAATTGACTCTCTCCGAAACGAAGAGCTTCACATTCCCCAGGTATTCCTTGCTCCTTAGAATCTTCGTACCGTCGCTGACCTAAAGTTCAAGATTGTAGTTATTGGCGACACAAGCACTGGGAAGTCCTCCGTCCTTCAAGTCCTCACTCGACTCCCATTCCCATTCGCAGGTGATCTTTGCACCCGTTTTGTTACAGAGACCACGATCCGCCAGTGTGGCCCTTCCAAGAGACCTGGTTACAAAATCGAAGTGAATATGGAAGGCCCCAGTACATCCCAAGTTGCACCATTCCCACCCAAAAGCCTCGAATCCGAAGAGTGGGTTGAGGTGTATCAGAACTTGAGGGAGGACATCAATGACGCCTTTGATAAGATGAGTCCGACCAACTTGCTTTCACCAGGAAGTTCCAAGGAGGTGCAGGCAAAGCACGGGAATAGCTCAACGGGCCGAGACAACCTCCAGTACCTCAGCTCCTAAAACATAGGTTGCAAATCACTGTACGCAAACGGAACCAGGCTCACTTCAGTATCGTCGACATTCCTGGGCTCATTAGTAGTAAGTAATTTCCTGAACTTAGGCTTTGTTTATGCAATCACTCTTGTGTGTAGTGGGGTCACCACTTGCAGCGAGCTTACTTGAAGATAGGTGGAGCGACAGTAGACATCCAACTCTCGGTAGAATTGGCACGCCAATACATCAAAAATGAAGAGGCAATTGTTCTGTACGTTCTATACCCTCTTCCTTCTTCTCCCGCCCCTAATCTTTCTGCAGCAATCGCAAACTTACAATCTCTCACGACAGTGCAATTACGCCTGCAAGTAATGTACTTATAAATCAGAAGTGGCTCAATTTGGTCACGTGAGAAAATGCAATCAATCGAACTATTGGCGTCATTACCAAAATTGACAGAATCGAGGAGGCGGACCACGAAATTGTTCGTATTATACATGCTATTATTATTTTCCCCTGCTAATATGGTGCATCATAGATATTCAATCTGCTTAGGAATCGCGTAGGTTCTGAGTATCATCTCAAGCTCGGATGGTTTGCGGTGAGAAATCGCAACTCCAAGGAGGTCATAGATAGAGAATCGTTCGAGGAGCGAGACATGAAGGAGGACGTATTTTTCGAACACGGCAAATGGAAAGAGGCCACTTTGAATTTTCCCTCTTGGGATTCGGTTGACCCCAAGGTTCTGGGAATTCAGCGTTTGAAGCATTCTCTCCAAGACCACCTCTACAAACGGGTAAAGGAAAACTTCCCACGTCTGAGAAGCAAGATGAGAAGTCTTGAGATCGAGTATAATACGAAGATCCAAAGTATGGGCGATCCACGGGAGAAGCCACGGGATCAGCAAGTCTACTTGTCGGGGATCCAAACGATGTACGAGACAGAGGTCGAACGGTCCTTGAATGGTGACTATCGTTTTGTGGATAACCCAAATTACCTGTCTCGTCTCAGATATCACGTCAAGATGTTCAACGGTGAGTTTGAATCTTCAATCCAGCAAGATGCGATTAAATATCACTGGCAGTTAAACGACCAAGATGACGTGGCTGACGGGGTCGGAATCTTCAACTGGATCAACAACACATGGGACGTCCACCGTGGCTCGGAACCCCGTCATGACGCACCTCGAAGTCCCAAAAAGGAACCCGTCAAACAACAAACCGAATCTTGGGAAACGAAAACGAAACTTTATATCCAGCGAGTCGAAGACGCTATCAAGGCTTGCAACGACGATCTGTTCATGTTTGCATGCAAAGATGACGCCTTACGTCTCAAGATCCGCGACAAGCTTGAAGCGCGTGAAAGGAGAGCATTCGAGGACGCCAGGACTGAGCTCCAGAATACCCTCAGAGATTGTGACTATATCGACAGCTGGAATCCTCAACTCGAGATTTTTATCGGACAGTGCCAGCACCCGCGCATAGAAAGGCAGGTGAAGTTACAGCTAGCGCAACAGGAAAAGGGTCTAGCAGCTGAGACAAACCCCCCCGAAGCACTCATGGACCAAGTGTCGGCTGGCGAGAAATTTTACATTGCCAACAAGAGGGTCTTGAAGTACATGACTGGCTATTGGCATACTGGAAAGTGGCGTATCCGAGATTTGTAGATAATGTCATCATTCAAGTTGTTGAGAGGCATCTGTTGGGTCCAAACGGGCCGCTGAGGCTGTTTGACCGAAAATGGATTTTCGAATTGGAGGATGAGGACCTCGAGGAACTTGTTGGTGAAAACGCAGAGACAAGGGCTGCGCGGAAGGAATTAAAGGATCGCCTAGATGGATTAAAGAACGCGCTCGAAAAGGCCGATATTGCTTTGCGCTCAAAAGCTGATAAATAAGATAGATGCATTTAAATTTAGGGAATATAATATGGTTTTCCAGCTTGGCTTGTACTAAAGTTTAAGATAGAAAATAAAAATCCTAAGCTTATAGGTCTTGTTTTTAAAGTAATTTATAAATAAGTAAATCAATGAAAACTCTAGATAAAATAAAATAAGGCTTATAAATGCGTATAACAAAGAGATAATAAGATGCCAAGTTAATCTCTTTAGCCTTCGTAACTTTGACATGGTGTCAAGAGATCCGGGTAGGCTCCGTGATGGGTACCCATCCATGGGTACGTACAGACCACCTGGTCCGTGCCTAGCCGTGCGTCGAATAGAACCTGTGTATGTTTTTAATAAATATCGTTAAATTCGTAATAGCCTTTAATTTTCTTATTTAGTCCAAAAAACCGCATTAAATTCTACCTAGAAACAAAGGAGGTACACGGACTAGGTGGTCCGTGCTACCCATGGATGGGGTACCCATCACGGAGCCTAGATCCAGGGATCCCACCAACCCGCCACAACCACCTATCTTGGACTTGATCGAATACGCCGTTCCTTTCATTCTTCAGTAGATGGGATAGAGCCCTGCGCTGGCGCAAATGGCTGTTAGATAAGGGCGAACAGGATGTCGAGATTATTACGATTTGGGCAAAAGATATGTGCAACATCTACAGCGCGGAGGATATCGCAGGAGCCCTCGGGTACGACAACCTTGGTCAAGATAATCGACGCAAACTACGATGCCATTGGGATGAATACCTAGTCTGGGACGGCATTTCTGCGGATGACTATCAAATTCTAGTAGCTTTCCATGGGGATGGACCTGAAAGGTCGGTTCGGTAATGTCAAAACATCCAAACGAGCATTCCAGGCGATTTTGCGAGCGACATGTCTGAAGAAAATATGTCGAAAGAGCTTCTTATCGAAATATGTAGATCCACAGGGGTTCAGGATTCACACAAGCGCAACATTCTAGTGGGACAGATATGGCGTGGTGATCGACACCTACAAATATTAGAAATTCCGCGAAATCATCAGCAAAGATAGGGTGCTGCACTACTTGGGATTGGTCCACGATACGGTTCTTGAAAACTTACTGAAAACTACACAAAGGAGTCAGAGTTGTCCCTAGAGTAGCCGGGTTACCCGAGCAAATACATTTCTATACCCTAAAAAGCCAAAGTTCAGCATCTCCTAAGTCGAAACTCTAGTAGTGGGTGTGACTGGATAGAGATTTGCAGAGAGGAGATATAGCTCCTCAACTACTGGTTTCAGGCTAATGTGTTGACACTCGGTATTTTGACTAATGAGACTGAGCATTCGTTACAATGGTTTCTACCACCAGCTAAGATTTGCCAGGTTTTAAATTCGATTAGCAACCAGTTCCGTGGGCCATTGTGCAGAAAAGTTACACGAGTCAAAATAAAGTGAAGATCATCACTTTGTGACTCGAGAGTTCGGTAGGAAGCTAATAACTATGCAACCACAACACTTGGTTTCACACTGTACTCAATAATGCACCTTGCAATGTGATACAGGCTTACATGCAACAAACAGTTTATGCTGCACCATGCCCTCCGAATCTAGAAAACCACGAAAAGGAACCAGAAGTCATGTGTAAAACTGGACAAGCTTCTGCCTTTTTCTGTTCAATCTCCTTCACGAATTTCCCACGACTTTAAAATGCATATTTTTCCCATTTCAGCCTTACTGGCACTCACTCCATGTGTCTTAGCAATACCAAATCCTTTCAAATTCGAAATTTCCGCAGCAGACCAGGAAATCGGTATCAATGAGATCTGCCACCATTCCTGCTTCAACTTGAAAATCGCTTGCGAACCTGGGGAAGTAAGTTTGACTCTAATTCAGGTAACTGCTTGAGAGACAAGGGTCTGGAGAGTAGCAGCTGATTTTCGATTGGGGAATGGCAGTACGAGAAGAACCTGTTTGCAGATACGGAGCCGTGTTGGACTTGCTGTAAAGCTGGCCATGGTGGCTCAGCCACTGTGAGGGTCAAGGACGACCAAGTTTTCTCTGAATTTGTGGAGGTGTCTAAATGTTGGAAACACAGGCCTGTGTGTGCCCCTAGTACCGTGAGTACTGTTCAAACTCCTCCTCCTTTGATGTTTCTGACGGTTAATTTCTAGTGGCCGAGGAAAAAGAACGGCTGTTGGTCCTGTGTTCGAAGTATAATGGAAGAGGTTCTAGGCGAAGAGACGACGGCATCAACGCAAACGATACACGCTTCGGAACTCCTGCTCGAGGTAACAGGTACAGAGAGAGAACAAACAAGCCATTCTTCGGCCAAATCCAGCGAAGGTGGCTTCTGCAGCCCAACAACAAGGTGCTTCACTAGTCCTCCGAATTGCCCTTTTGGCTGGGTAAGTTTCGCCCACTCCACACCTGGAAAGAACAGAGGAATATAGCTCATGTAACTTATTGTTTAAATTTAGAAAACAAATTTCGTTGGGACGTTGGAAAAGCCTTGCTGGAAATGCTGCAAGGGTTCGGGAAGTGTGGTGATAAGTGAATTTGACGCTATGATGACTGTATTAGCGGGGACTGCAAATATGTCCGACGAATAAGAGAATATCTTGAAGAAAGTATATAATCAACCATCCATTACCATTACTTACCGCCCCCTTCATAAGTATTACGTAGCCTGCCCAGCTTCATTCCAAGTATTCCAGCTATCAGTCTCGACGGGTAAGATCTTACAATAATGCCTAGGCTGCTGAAGCTGAACTTGAATCGAGTAGCAGTGGAGCTTATGTATTCATAAACAGCGAAATATAAGATTTCATATGAAATTGCAACTTTTAACAAGTTGACAGAATTAGGATCTGCTGCGAGATTTATAAAGAACCTAAAGAGATACTCGGTGTTGAGCTCCTGGCCGTCAAATGTCCTTGTAAGGTCAATCCGCCCATATACGTCCTCTGCTAGCAGCATTGAATTGATAGAGATGGCTTGAGCTATGTCTACTGGGTATATGAAATTGCCGAAGAATTTAACTTAGAGGTGTTAGCTTTTATCGAATGTATAATGCTATAATACTAATTTTTATTAATTCAAGATCTATTAATTTCTACTAAATCTCTATAGAATTTTATAGATTTCCATAGATTTAAATGGACATTATCAGATCCGTAATCCGTTCAAATTCTTCAATTTCCCTAATAATCTTATATCTAGATCTCAGTTCCATCGTTCCAATTAGATCGATTGGTTCGGATATCACGAAGAATTAATGGATATCTATGTATCGAGTCCCGCTTATAAATAGTGGCAAGCCTAGTTGTTTCAGTACCGGACATTCCCTGTTGTTGGACATTCACCTCAACGTGCTCAAGGTGCGGCAATCTTTCCAAGGAGACGTGGAAAATCTCATATATTTTCAGGAGATGTGTAGCTATAGCCAATCTCCTGCTTTCGCTCTGCCAGAAGCTTTCTAACACGTGCAGTTGCCGATCCCTTGTCACGTATATAGCAGCGGGGTCTCCTGCGGAATCCTGATGCAAAAAAGGCTTACTGTTGCGCAGATTAGCATGGAAGGCTACTTTTAATACATCTCCTGCACAGCGGAATCAACTAAGTACTCACAAGTCTAAAAGCGCTGCACCAGAAGGATAGGCCCAGTACGCACGCTCCGTAGGGTCGCCCTCATTGTGCCATAGCTCCAGGACTAGGCGCTGAATCTTGTCGCCAAAGAAGCGGGACACCATTCCGACGATGTGTTCTGCCGATTTGAACTGCCCCGCATTGACAGTCAGGGTTGTCGGTTGAGAGAAAGCGTGCTCAAGGGTCTCCGCGCCAGGCAGACAGTGTACATTCCTCAGCACGACAGGCTGGGTCCCCTCCTTAGGTGGTTTGAGTGACCACAAAGTGCTTGGAAGGTACTGGAACCGCACATGCGGCACCAGCAACTGGCAGAACTCGGTGACGCGGACACGGGTCTCGCGGCAGACAGCGGAAATAGGGAGGCAGTCGACGAGGGTTTCGAAGTCGTCTTCCTCGAAACGCAGCTTCAGTCCGTCGTAAGGGTCCCGGATGTGGACATGTAGAGGCAGCCTGTCTTTTCCCGGTAGGCCGCCAACGAGCGCCTGTCGCCGCCGTTCTGCCCAAGAAAATCTTTCAAACCAGCGCGGGAGTCGATCCACGATGTCCTGGATATGGGATGCGATCGCGTACTTCCAGATCATGTTCCTCAGCTCGGGGGTGAGCTCTGGAAATTGATGAAATGTTGTTGGCGACATGGTTAGCCTGATAGGGCATGCGAAGAGCGAAAAATGGGATGGGGGTTGGGAGATCGAGTTCTTGTGACTGATATAATGCTACACGGGTGTGAGTAACTTGTAGGCGACGCAGAATTGAGGATCGAGATGACATGGCGGAGAAAAGCAGCTCGATCAAGAGTTGTAAGAGCAGAGAAGGTTGATTTGTGAAGCCCAGCCGAAGCCAGCTGTTGAAGTCCAATAAGCGAGATGGTAGCCTAAAATGGCTCGCCGAATCACGCAGTCTCTCAGGCGAAGCTGTGATGTGGTGTTGGTTCAAGAAATGTAGTGTTGGGCTTGGACCTGTTGCGAGTAGAACTACAGATATCGTATACAGTAGACGGACCCCTATAGGATTTGTACGATACACTAGAACCCCCTGAAGAGTCACTTAACTTTACCTATAACAGACCAAGCGAAGGGGTGAGGAGGGATGCGGGGGAATGGAAGATTTTTGATAAGTCGAGCTAGATGGTTGGGCTTTAATCTACTCTTGATAGATAGGCTGAAATGCGCATTGAGTCATTGAGGCAGCGATTTTGAGATTAGCATCCATTTGAGTATGTCGCGCTAGAGACATGGATGTAGAAATAGCTACTTTTGAACGCTCTCCTGCTGCGATAGATTACTATGATAGACGGGTAGTCACGACGATTGGGAGGTTGAGAGGCAATAGACGACTTGGCTAATTGATGATTGGATTTTCAGCATATTGAGTCTGTTGGTAAAAGTGAGGCCAGGATGTTACCCCTGAGCCCCTATCTAAGCAAGCACCTGAGCGCACCTATAAAGTGCTCCACGTGACGCGACAGAGTTTCTTTACAAGCACTCACCACCAACAAATTACTTCGAGCCCTTCTTCTTCCCTTTCCGCAACTTATATTCATCACCCCAACCCTTAGGCCCACCACCATCACCCAGAAGCACAGTCCACTTCACCAACTCCTCATCCATTTCTTCGATATCCCTTCCCTCCCCACCGCCAAAAATAGACTCCTTCAACTTTCGCCTATCATCTAACCTACCCTGCGAGAGCAAGAACAGATTCACCTTTTGGTAGGCACTATCCAGGGCCCCGGATATCCACGCGTGGTGCGCGCTCAGCGCCTCGCCACACATGGCGAACTTGTCCCCACAGAGTAGTTCTTGGAAGGCGGGGTAGACATTCTTGAATTGGCCCGGGCCGAACAGCGCAAAGGCACCGCCGGTCCAAGGGTCGTGCGACCACGCCCAGGCGTGGTGCGTCATATACATGCTGTAGAGGTCCTTGAGGGACGGCTTCTGGGGCTGATTCTGCCACAGTGTGACCAAGTTTTGCAAGCAGAGCGCTACGATGGGGTCGTTGATGCTCGGCGGAACAAGAGTGTAATCCGGTACAAGAGATCCCATACGAGTAGCATCCTGGGCCCACGAGTACGAAACCATAAGCACAGCCGGCGTGTCGGGACCGTCATCCCAGGAAGGATAGACAACGTTGCTGATGGGGAGGTCGCTCCGGGATACACCGCCGTAGAGTTTCCACCAAGGCTTCGTAAACCTGATGGCAACTTTTGTCGCGCGGTCATAGCTCAAAGAGCGAATACCCGTGAGGATATTGTTAGGGAGTCCTAGGCCTTGGAGGTTCATTTGCTGCAAAGGCGCCATGGCGGTGGTGTTGAAGACCATGTCATACTCGACAGGTTGTTGGCCGGCGACAGTGACGCTGATCTTGTTGGTCGTAGTATCATCGGACAAGGCTATCACAGGAGACTTGGTTTTCACGGTGACTGGCACAGAGTCAGCCACCGGCCAGCTAGTTGAAGCGAGAAAGCTCTGCATGGTGTCTGTAATATTTTGCATGCCGCCGTCGATGCGCCACCAGGGGTTATTGCCAACAGCCTGGAAGTCAGCATAGTCAATGACAGTCTCGGTGAGGGATTGATCGAACAGACCCGTCGACCTAGTAGCGGGTAAGCAGCTTAGAAGCAACGGACAGGGGAAACTTACGTGTCATAGATTTCAGCAGTGGCCGTGTCACTGTACGTCCAACTTTCGTAACATTATTACGTGGAACATACCACAAACCTTGTCAGTGTTTGCAGCAGCACTTACTAAGGATTGGGAGCACCTCCCGGACACTCGCTCTGCGGCCCTGCCATGAGGAAGGCTCTTGTCGAGTAGTTGTCCTTTTCCGTGGTCAGCCATTCGGCAAAAGCAGCGTCGAAATTATTAGTGAATTTGGCGGCGATGGGTCCCATGAAGCTGTCGAATTTGTCGTCCCTGCAGCTAGTAATCAGGCTTGACCACACTAAAGTTCTTAGGTTCATGCCCTCACGTTATCGGCTGGTTTTGATACCAATAAGAGCACGGCGCAAGTGGATTCTTATATATATATGGCACCTTCTTCGTCTGAAGGCCTAGGTGGTCTATTAAATCGAGGGTCCTAAACGAGGTTAGACCGCCCATCAAATATGCACAGTCACGGGACCAAACACGTACGGCTTCATCCATGGAATATCTGGGATTCTCATGGCTCCGATATCGTAGTAGTTGTGAGGATAGTCGTTGTCATCAGGGAGTTGTTGGGTGTAGCACCGGCCCCCGACTCGGTTGTTAGCTTCCAGGATGTCGACGTTAGTAATTCCTATAAGTTTCAGTGCCATGGCAATTTGGAGACCTGCAGCACCGGCTCCAATGATGCAGATACGACCCTGATAGCGGCCCTTTTCCTTGACATCGTCTGGAATCGCGGGAGCTGCTGGAAGAGCGTTGTGGTGGTCGGAGTGGACATCGTTCAGTTTTTCAAGAAGGTGCTGATGCAAGGTATGTTTTGCGTATGCAGCGCGGATAGATGTGCGCGGAGCGGCCATGTTGAGGATAGGCGGTGGAGGTTGTAGGTTGGATTCTCTAGGACACAATTCAAGGTCGAGGTGTTTTTAGGACTGTCCAAGCAACATCTCATCTTGCTCGAAGCCATTACTTATATAGGCATTCATCAACCTCAATCGCATCGACCTCGTGGAACGGGGAGTCCACACAAAACCCCAAACGAGGGCGGTGAAGCCGAAGCTGGCTGAGACAGTCATGCAGGTGTTTACGGTTTACTCCTTTGAGGTCTATACTTTACGCCCACTCGGTTCTCGCCCAATGTTTCGCTGTCAGTCGGATGCAAGACATCGAGCCAATCACGCACAGAAAAGAGACGAGACAGAACTAGTGGATCTCGTTGTAATTGAAATACAAAATAATATCTTATAAATAAAAAGTATATCTGAAAATCAAATAGAACCCTTTTTAAAAGTTTTAAGATATATCTAAGAGAGCAAAAAGTAGTTAGTTGTCTTTATCCTGGTTTACCTATTTGTTAAACATATAAGATATTCATTTTTTCTTTTTAAGAATAGAACTTTATTAGGTTATTTATCTTATTTAAAAATATTATATTAGTTTGTATTCTAATTAATACAGTATTCCCAGGTAACCTGTGCAAGCCAGTTATGTCACGACTCATCTGCAGCCCTAGATCACATCCACGAGACGCCTGATCAGCCTCTAACCAGCGAGAAGCTCCCCCACTGCTGTTAAGCCTATTATCCTGTGGTCAGGCGCGCCTTCTTCGTATTGTACATGTACCTAGGAAGACGTGACGTCTCGAATATAACAACACACTGAAGGCACAGGGTGTGCTTTTGGACAGTAAATAAGGTTAGTGGAAGTAGAAACTTTTTGAACCAGAGCTAAAGCCGAGCCGAGCCCGAGTAAAGGCGGGCGCTAGTAACGTAACGTGAGGCAAGGAGTTAGGAAGTGTGGAGAAACAGTTAAAGCAACAATAACACATGTGCTATAAAAACCAACATCAATAACAAAACACACACAAAAAAAAACTCCTTCCATTCACCTAACCTCCCTTCTAGAATCGACGAAAAAGGCTTCTTCCCACAACCCACAATCGTCCTCGTCAAAAGGCTCGAGAGGGGCTGGCCACCCGTCCAACAACGGACGGCACCACCAATGCCCCCTAACAACATGCTCCAGCTCTTCGACGTGGGGATGAAAGCGGCTCTACGCAAGCATCCCGCGTTCGACGATGAGAACTTTTCCGATTTCGACGCGGACGTTTTGAGGGAGTTGGTTTTTGAGGAGATGCCGTAGTGTAGGGCGTATTTAGCGGCGAGGAGGGGCGAGGCGGGCTTGTGGAAGGAGTGTGTGGACTTTTGTGGTTATGTGGGTTGGCAGTGGGGGTGAGTTTCTTACTTCTTTTCTTTTTCTGGTTCCCCTTTTCCTGTTGGAGGCAATGGGGGAATTCTTTTTGGCGTGTGTTGATTAACGGTTGATGATGGCGGTGATGCGGTTTGGCAACGAACGGCTGGCTAACTGGTGTATAGGTAGGGAACCAATGGGAAGTCTATTATACAGAGGTTGATGCGGGGACGGGACGAGCCGATCTTTACGATGTTGCAGATGTATGCTGAAGCAGATGTTGAAATAGGGTTTTAGTCGGTGGTGGGTTTCTTGTGCTTTTTGGAATATATGGACTTTTTTTTACTACTATATATAGTGTAGATATTTTCTAGAACTCAAATCTTGAACCGTGTCTGGGTAGCGAGTCACTTTGTGAAATCAGTGAGAATCCATAATTGGGCTATAAAATATTGTGAATACATGTACTATTGCGAACGCCTCTCCTCAATTTGGGCCTCTTTTCTCCTGCACGTGGTTGGAAGAAAGGGAAGAGTGTAGAAAGGAAAGCCGGATGACTACAGGCTATAAAATTTCTCTTGCCGTGTGAATATCGCTTCTTTTGTGAGTACTTCTCCTCTATGTCGCCCTTTGTGAGTCCAGTCTTGTCGTGTGAGGGGGTGGGTGCTTCTCTTGTGAGTGCTTCTTTCCGTGTAAATGTATCTCGCAGAAGTATATGTAGCTTTGTAAATGTAAAATGCAACTGTCCAACCTGTATATCGACCGAGAGGAAGAGTGTAGTGGAGGACCGTTTGAACCAAGTAGGGAATGCTATAGAGTAATTGCTGTGAAAGAGTGAAGTGTTGCTTGGAGCTTGGTTCATTGAGCTCATGGCAACATGGCGCACGCTACGCGCAGAGGTGAACTTCTGCGCACTAAACGCATCACCAAAGAAATGTCAAATATCTCGCACGCGTACGCACTTTTTCTCCAAAACACATCAACCTCAACATCAACCACAACGACTGAATATACTTCATCGCGCTAAACAAGCCGTTCATTGCTGATTCGAGTTACAGTACAGAGATAGGTACGAACTTTTTCCGCGCTGGTCCTGGCCGGTTCAGGAAACAACACGTTCTGTCTGACTCCGCTCGCGGATCAGGTAAAAAAAAAGAACACTGGCATAGTCACCTTTCCGGCTCGCTGCGCGGGTTGGTCAAAATAAAAATCCAACATGAAGTGGGACGATCTCATGTTCAGATGGACGGCGACCGATAGCGAGGGCTCTGAGGAGGATTTCCCACCTAGAAAGAGAAGAAGACACACTTTGACTCGAGGGGTGGAAGAAGGACCAACGGTTTTCATTCTGGAAGCCCTGCAAGATCAGCAGTCGAGAGGATGTTGCAGAAGACACTGACTTTGGCGATGTTCCCCCTGGCCAGACTGAAAACACTGTAAATCTTGAGGATAATACTAACGCTGCGCATAGTGCATCCGAGCCAGAAGAAGACGTCGCTATTTCAGAAGAAGGTGAAATTCGGGACAGTTCTGTAGAGCCAATCAATGAAGATACCGGACCCGGACAAGCATATGATGATTCGATTTCTGATAGGCAGCAGGCAAGTAAACTGAAGAATACCATCTACTTGATTCCTATTGGTAACGTACCAGAAACCAAAATCCGATCGAAATTTTCGATGTATGGCGAGATAGCGAAGATTAAACAGCCTCCTGGTGTAACATATGGATTTATCAAGTTCAAAAGGCACAGTCCGCTAAAAAATGCCGTGAAGGGGGCGAATAAGAAAAAGGTATTTGATAGGCGAAAATTGAAGGTTAATCTTGCTAGGGATTGAAAGGAAAGTAATTAGTCTAGAATCGGGAGCAGTAAGGAGCGTTGACACTTTCAGCCCTCGAATTATCTGCTGAGGATTTTATAACTAGAAAGAAGTATGTATACCGCCATCCTTTGGCTTACCAGGTAAAAATTAACAGGTAATGAGATCTCCGAATTATACTGGTAATAGTGCCAAAATGTACGTGGCTATGATGAAGAAGCGGGACAAGATCATTGCTAGCCATGCTGATCTCAAACCTATCGAACAAGCCCGGGTGGTGATTAAAGAACAATGGCAGCGGTTAGGATCGCAACTGGAAAGAGCACACACATCGCGGGCGAAGTTTGAGCAACTAAGCTTGAATCCTCCTACAGACGACGACGACTTAATTCCAACAACGAGAGACAAATTTATTTTAGCATTTTGTCGCAGCTGGGAAATTTTGACGCAATGGAAGCACTTGCACAAGGAGTTTGTGATATTTCCAAGATTATCGGATGATTTGCAGGCGATGCATGCTAGGTATAGCGATATGCGGCATAAACTTGTTTACGATGTGGGCGATTTGGTGGATTGGGAAGACTTCTGGGAGTTTCTTCATAGCGGCATAGACATTATCACGAAGGAAGTGGAAATTATGAAGAAGGATTGGGAGGAAGTGAATGGTAGTATAGCATGATTTGAAGAGTCAATACTTGGTCATCGAGGCTTGGCAAGTTGAGACAGCAACTTTCGAGGTTTCGAGGAAGGCAATTATGTGACCGAGACGCTGGAAGTCTGACTTCGCCCTTGTACCTGAAATGTACGCATATATGTGTCTGTTGTTTGATATGTCGAGGCCAAGATTGGTTGAAAACAAACGATGTGGGTCTAAGCAGATTAAAGTGAAGAGGACTGAAGTTGAGGTGATCGCGATCGATGATCCGCTAACTAGACCTTGCTTAAATTTTTTATGTAAAGACTACGTATCTCGCTTCGTACTCGCACTCATCTTCTGCAAGCACAACCCAACCTCCTTTCTTCTCATCATCCAATCGCAAGTTTTGATCGCCTGATATCCTCTATATCAACAATCGGTCCATACCAAGAGAACCCCTACAGACCGTGTGCTTGACGTCCCGCTGGATCTTCAAAACACACGCTGTATACGATGCGAGCCAAGATATATTCCACGGTCTTCAGCAAGCACTCGAGACGACATCAAGATTGAGGACAAGCAGATTTTCATGCCGAGGCACTTGAGTTCAATGCTTCACAGCATGTCTGAAGGGGAGGAAAGAAAAGGGGAGTACAACTCTATCACGTGATCTTTGTCGAACACTTCATAGGAGGTGGTTGGGTGCAGTTTCATTCCATCTCTTGATGCAAAAAGGGGGCAACCAAGCTGCTGGGCCCTCCTCAAAGGTCCCGAATACGCTGAATGGTCGTCTTATGATTCGCGATTTTGCCCAATTTGATCCGTCCGAGACTACATTGTCGGAAAGCTGTAGCACAGATGCATTTCGTACCGAAGCCATATTCTCCGATCCCCCAACTTTCTTGGGACTTCTCCAAATCACAGCATATCTTCGTGGACCATACTCGATTAGGCAATCAATGAGAGCAAGCCACCTCTTATGTTGCTCTATCTTGCGGGGATATCCTTGACTGCAGGAATGCCTTTGCTGTGTAACGAGTTTCAAAACACAACGTTTCGTCCAATCGCGATTTTCCTACCCACTAAGATCCAATCGCAACTTCACCATCTTATGAATGATGTGAATTTCCAAGATCGATCAGTCCATATCATGTGTGCCTCGGTACGGATTTTGCTCTGCAATTCGCTCGTCTTGCAAGCTCACAGACGCTTTGCGGTAGTGAACAACATTGTTCCTCAATGCCGGATGGTGTGATGCATAGAGACGATCCTTCGTCCCATATTCTTTCCGAGGCTCTGGACCTTTGGTCACATCATGACATGTCCCTCCGAGCATATAAAAGCTTAAATCCCCAGCGGTTATTTTGACTTCATCAGATCTACCATCAATTCACAACATTTCCCAGAAAACAAAAGACACCATCACTAAAAATGCATCAAACCCTTTCACTCATCCTCTTGGGCCTTCCCCTCATCTCCGGAAACCCCATCGAAAGTCGACAATCATCTCTAGCAACATCAAATACACAAAATGACCTCACGAATGGCTCTCCATGCAAAGCCATGACAGTAGTCTTCGCCCGCGGCACCACCGAGACTGGCAATGTCGGCACTCTCACCGGACCTCCATTCTTCAGCTCGCTCTCAACCGCAGTCGGAGCTCAAAATCTCGCAGTCCAAGGTGTTGATTACCCCGCCGATATTCCAGGTTTCCTGGCTGGCGGTGACAAGACTGGAAGTACGACGATGGCACAATTGATTCAGCAGGCTATGACTCAATGTCCCAATACAAAGGTGGTGATGGCGGGATACAGTCAGGGCGGTCAATTAGTCCACAATGCAGCAACCCAAATGTCTGCTGCAACACAGGCGAAGGTCAGCTCTGGTAAGTATTTTCTCTGCTCTCATGCTTTCTACTCCTTCCCTATTGTAATCGCAGTGACTAACATCCCACACCAGCAATCATCTTTGGCGACCCAGACAACGGCACGGCAATTGGATCCATCTCCGCCGCAAAAACCAAAGTAATCTGCCACCCCACAGACAACATCTGCATGCACGGCGACGCCATCCTCGCCGCTCACTTGACCTACTCCCAAAACGCTGACGAAGCCGCTGCTTTTGCCAAGTCCGCAGCTGGAATGTAAGCCGTGCGAACTCCCGGAGGTTTGAGAGAGTGGTATTGAAAATAATAGTACCAATTCTATAAACGGTACGACTTCGAGTTCGAGTGTTGAACTTGCTAAAAGCGGAAGTATAAGTAGTGCTGGCAGTAGAGGAGTTGACAAGCATGGTGCGAGGGTAAGCGTAATGAGTGTCTTGGGTGTTTTGGTTGTGATGATGTTATTCTTTTGAGAAGAATACCAAACTGTTGTACATATCGTGGCGTTGTGCCAAATTTAGCGTGTGCAGAGGAATTAATTATTGGTAGCTGTTAGCCTATGTGTTGGAAGATTATTCTACTGATTTTAATTGATGTATTGTGAACACCGACTTGGTCACTTGAACCGGGAGCCAGAAGCTCAGCAACAACCCAACCAAGTAACACAAGACACAATCAATACGAAACACAGCACAAGACTCCGTATGCACACAGGGAGGCTGGACGGCGCAGATCTCAAAACGAACACTCAATTCTCCTAACGCCTACTTGCATGCAAATGTCCATCCATCCGGTAAATGCCTCTTATTTTCTCATCCCAGAACCCCAGAACTCCACCCCCAAAAACACAAAGTAAAGATAATTGTGGGGAGAAAAACTTTCACGTTTCACGATTTCTTTGATGTGTTGGAAGGAAGCTGTGGCGTTCTTCTTCAGCACAATCTAAGTGTCGGATGGCAGTCGTTTGTAAAGCGAGGTGAGAAGCGAGAAATAGAGATGGTTTATGCACCGCCCGCTTTCCCCGTAGTAATTTCCGTGTGTGGTGTTCTCGTGCCGTATTTTGGAAATTCTTCGATGCTGGCGGGTAGTGTCACGATAGTGTCGTCGACTCTAACATTTAGACCTTTGACCTGCTCGTTTGGTATGGGCGTTCCGTCGAACTAGCTCCACACTTAGAAAATCCTCCTAGAATCGTCGAAATAGGGATGATAGGGACAAGGACAGACATACCTTCGTAACACTCCAAGCAAGATTGCTCTTAAGATAGCTCACAACAGCGGTAACATTTTGTGTATCAACATTGGCGCTCATTACTACATCCGATAGTGACAGAACGTGGTTGGTCGTTATAGGCGATGTGCTATTCTCCGCATCAGGAGGCGGAATGACAAGCATTTCTCCTACTTTGCCTGCTATCCCTGCTGTAATAGTAACAGCGTAATTCTCGCCTAGCGCTGTATTCATCGCTTGAATTGCAACAGACCAATCTCTGACCTGTGGCTGCCTATCCCTCTTTGATGCACCCCGGGAACCGTTCACAGGCTTCTTTGCTTTCGGCGTGAAGATACCGCCCGGATTGTACTTCGTGTTGACGAGTGCTGTGACATTTTTGACTAGTTGATCAGGGGTCAGGAGGAGATCGGGAATATCAGCGTAGGAGTATCCGAAGGCTTTGGTTGTGCGAGAAGAGGTGGAGTCGTAAGGTGTCTTGCCATCGCTGGTGGTGAATGGTGTTAGAAATGTAGAGACTGTGTCATTTGTTTGTTGGCGGATAGTGAAAGTCCCGGAGAAATCGGTTGATGGAACTAAAAACTGGGTTGGGTTGATGGCTTCCCACATTGCGAAGAGGCGGTCGACATTTGCGTGGTGTAACCAACTAAGGCGTTGAGGATTAGCAATATTTCGGGCGGAAGTAACAAACATCATTTAGATAAAGTGATATGTTGGGATATTGTGAAGGAGCTGCGTATTATATGCCAATCGAGATTTGGAATAAAAGAAAAAGATATACGAAACTCTTACAATATTGGATCAAATGCTGAGTAGGCGACCGATGACATATGCCCGCCGACAAATCTTTCCCCACAGCAGCCAACACTGTAGTGTACCACATTGTGAACGTATTCGAAAGAAGTGCCCTCCATACTTCCCGTAGCCATAGTGTCATAATCAGTCACAGTCGCAAAAACAGCGTACTAGCACAGGTTAGTGACCTCCACTTCAAGTACGCCTTAGAATTCGAGAAATATGCACGTACAACATCTTGCATGAGGGTTTTGGCAGCCAGATCAGAGTTAGCTGCGGCTTCGTTGGAAGTCCCATTTTCGTCAGGATGTCGAACAGTCGTAGGCCATCTTGATAATTGTGCATCTGCATCGGTTGGAAACCAAGTATCATTCAACGGAAATTTTTGGAACTTGTATTGGTAGAGGGGATTGGTGACATTTTTTGTTCCAGAAGGCGTGTTAACTCGAATTGTTGGAGTTATAACAGTGTCTGGCATCGTTGGAGTTGATGCCCAATCCCAGAATGGTATTCTGAAATTGTCCGCAGCCGTTTGATACTGAATAGATCTATACTGCTTGGCTATGGTTTGGACATGGCCCACAAGAATTTTCTGGAATAATTAATAGTTGTATCGCTAATTGGAAAAGAAGTTTACCTCAAATAATGCCAAATATGGACGGTGCCAGGTTGGAAATAGCACGCTGTTATGTGTGCAGTAACCGATTAATGGCGCGGATGGATCTTGCTCATAACCATCCCACGCATAATAAGGTCTTCCATGAATTCCTGAAGATCTCAGTCCAATCATTCAAATAAAGAAATCTCCTAGGGACTTACCTGCAATTTGAAAGTAGGACATCATGTTATCCTCGGGTGTCTGCTGCATGGCATTTAATGCTTGGATATACAGAGACCTAGTGCTGCAATTAGTTATTCTCTTCGGAAGCATAACTCGTAGATCAGTATAATTTACCACGTTGGAACGTCATTTTGGAGATCCAAAATATTCCTTCTTGCTGGTCTTGCACCCGTCCGTGGATTTATTCCGGTTGAAACACCTGACAGAGGATATTTTCCCTCGGCGATATTAGCAACAGCAAGTGCAACAAAAAGACCGGAGAGACACAAACGCCTGAGCATCGTGAGTAAAATCATAAGAAAATGACCAATGTCATGGCGACATCGACAAGAATCATAATATTTTTATATATGTCGTGCTGTTGTCAGCATATTTAAGAGGCACAAGCATGCTGAACAGATTTTTATCCGATTTTGAAGAGAAAGTGAAATACCGGGTGACTGGAAGAAACGTGGGATTTGATTGGACAATGTGGCAGACGCATTAAACAAACGAGATTGTTGAAATGGTTTTTTGCTGAAGGATGAGGGGATACCAACTCGTAAACTCGTAAAGCTTCTGGAATGAATTGACGGCAAGCGGTCCTTGACGTGCTGAACAGATATCATGGGCGAGATAAACTCCCGTTTTGTCCCAGCTGAATCCGCGCTCAGCAAATGTGAGGCACGGCACTTTATACCCAATCGGAATCTTGCGGTAGAAACGGCCCCCGAATCTCGTGTACTCGGAACGGAAGCATAATGCGGCACAGGCGCCACCATCCCGAAATTCTTCATTGTGAGCATGCGGCAAGCCCACGCGGTCGGATGTCTGAAAAAGACCTCACGAGAGATTCGGCCAACTCCTACAACGAAATAAAACATGGGACGAAAGGCTTTGGCCTTGGTCATTTCTCTTTTCACTCTTATCGGATGCCACAAGGCGATGAAAGCCTCGTAACGAGTCTATGACCCTTCATTTGCGACTCATCCTCACCATTCGGGGTGAGACTGGTATTCTCGAACAACACAAGGTTGTGCCTCGCGGTCGACCCCTTTTGTCGGGTGGTTGTTGCTCTTCATGCCCTCCAGACTTAGGTTGATTTCGACTTCGATTATAGGAATAGCTTAAATCCATAAACCTAGCTGCAGTAGCTCCAAAAGCATTTCGTTGCACGTCGACATTTTTAGCGTCGCCCTAAAGTAGGTCAGCAATGATTGAGAGAAGCCACAGCCCTGGCATCGCTTGATAGCCAGGATTCAGTAGCGTTGGTCGTTTCAAAAATTCTAGTCACCTGAGTTGTGGCTTGTCGAGATAGAAATAAATTCAGACCCTCAAGGGAACGCAATCGACATTTCGGCAAATAAAAGGATTTTGGACTCGTTCTGGGTTTTCTGCTGGAAATCTGCTCCGTGATCAATAAATTTTTAGAAAGGTTGAGTTAAAGCAGCCGCGGCCCATTTGAGACCTATCCTAATCACCCTCAGCGACAGGACTCGATAAAGGGCATTGTTCCAAAGAATGGAAGTATATGGACTGTATCTGAGGAAAGGTACTTCGAAAAGATAGTGACAGGAGCGTGTCTTTAATTTTGCTGGGCCTCCTCTAAGAAAAAGCCGGTGAAGTTTCAACGCAGATGTTTGGAGGCATTTGGAGAAATGGACAAATATGCGGTGAAGGCCAAATTGAACCAGAATATAGACGATCAGAGGTAGAATGATAGAGAATTTTCGTCAATTTGTCCAAGCAGAAAACCAGAGCTGTTGCAATTTTCATCTTCTTGTTGAAGAGTAGAGAACCGAACTACGGTGCAAATCCATCCAGAGAAAGGTTGAAGGATGATCGTGTGTGTTTTCTTCTATCTTTGGAGCCAAGCAAAAACAAAACTCAATTGTCGCGAGTAGAACGCGTCGAACTAACTTTGAACGATTTCTGATTCGACAAGCTCGATGATCTTGAAAATAATTTGAACATCTCGAACCTAGGGATATTTGAGGAGCGGGAACAGCCAAGCACTTCTTCGTGCCTCCACGCCGTCAGTACCGTGAATCGGGAACCTGAAAAGGTTGAGAGATTGGAAAGTCATCGCGGTTGTTCGTTGTCGCATAGAATTCTAACTGTAAAGTCCTCAATTCGGAGTTATCGGGTAGATGGCGGTTGTATTCAAATGCGTAGAACAGACGCCTCCTCATCGAGCAATTATTATCGATTGGATGGATGCTGTGAAGATGTGAAGAAAGGGTTGAGGTTGTTTTGCGTGCGCGTTTGCTGTTGAAATCTCGGCGTCAGGGCCGCCTCCGCTGATCTGAAATATGCTGGCGAGCACGCAGATCTGAGACCGAAGATTCCCCAACGTCAAAGCCCTTCCTGTTTTTAACAAACCAGCAAGGAAACATCATTAAATAGCCACAAAAGCTGACAGTCTAACAACTAGCTTAAGCATACTTGAAACGGTATTCTGAAGCCCAGGCTAATTAAATTTGGCTTTCGTTATCTTTTGATGTTTTAATGGTTTTTGCTCAGGAATATCGCCTTTTCGTTCCAGTCAACATTTGCACGCAAAGGTACTCTAATGAACTTCAAATTTCAAGGATTCACAATGATTCCTGCTGAAGATGTAAGTCTAATTATGAATGTCTTGATCTTTTTGGTAGTTGCTTTAGGAAGGCGATTGATCATGAGCCTTGTACCGATTGAACGCGTAACACGTCAACTCATCACCAACGTATCCAGCAGTAGCCAAGACAGCTAGTTCAATATGCAGTTTCTGGCCCACCATGCGCCCTCGAATCCAATGTCATATTTCGTAAAAGCCGTCACCTCGTGCCAATGAAAAGATGGGTACCGGTAGGTTGGAGCCTGGAGAGCTCTTTCCCCGCAGAGTGTCAGCCCTAGGGCTTAGTTTCAATTCTGGGCAGCGAGAGGCAGGCGAGGTGAGATAAGAAGTCGAGCATTTCAACTCCGGATATCTCCTCATTCAATCCTCAACTTTCGACAATGAGCATGGCCGTACCGCCAGTCGGGATCCAAGTCCCAGGGACATTCCCCTCACTTGCGTTAAACGTTCTCGTTCTGGTAAGTCTTATTTTTGAACACATCACCTCCCAGTTTTGTCTGAGAAAGTGAACTCACCTAGCTGACTTGACAAAGGCTTGTGTTTTTCTTCTCACCAAGATCCTTCATAACTTGTACTTTCATCCCCTTTCCAAGTATCCGGGACCCAAAATCTTTGCTGCCACTAGTCTCGCCAGCTCGTACTACCTGTTTCGAGGTACACGTGCCTATAGGATTTCCGAACTCCACAATCGATATGGTCCTGTAGGTCAATCCCTTTCCTCACAAAAATCCCATCTAATCTTTCGAATAGATAGTTCGATTCGGTCCCAATGAGCTGTCTTATGTCAACGAACAAGCATGGAAAGACATTTACGGATCTCAGAAAGCCTCCACCGGAATCCAGCTCAAGAAGAAGGCAAGAGTCACCCCGATGTCTTATCTCAGCTTATTCCCAAATCCGAGTGATGAGGCCCATAACAGACTTCGGAAGGTTGTAGCTCCAGGATTCAGTGAAAAGGGGATTCGAGATAGAGAAACTCTCTTGCAGCAACATGTGACTTCTCTCATCCTCAAGCTAAGCGAAAAGTCTGGTAATCCTGTCGACTTGATTTGGTGGATGGATTGCACCGCCTCAGATAACTTGGGAGACATGGTTTTTGGTCAACCATTTGGTGCGCTGTAAGTCCTCCCCTATCTAAGATTTCGGCGTAATTATTATATTGACTCGTAGCAGAGAGACCGAGACATTTCCTGAAGTCTTACACCAAGCCGACGCTTCACTTAAAGAATTGGCCTTCAATATTCTCTACGAACAGTATCTTCTCGGCAAAATTTGGACAAAAATTAGAGAGCGATTCACTCCAAGAAGAGTCAACTCGTTCTTTCCAAGCTTTGTTGCAGAAAATCTCCAGAAGAGGGGCAAGAGACTCGCAGAACAGGGAGGAAATGGGGCAGAGGTCAACGACATGTTTGTTACCATCCTCATATCGTTCGAGCATTGCTAAAACTTTCAGTGTTTCTGTTTTATCAAGAAATGCTGGTACTTCTAGAGGATTGCAACCGGAAGAGATCGCGGTGGTATCGGTAGACCTGATGATAGCCGGTGCTGACACAATCATCACTGCACTCAGTGTAAGAATTCTCCTTGGTAACAAGACGTAAAATTAATCCGTTTGCTCAGGGAACATTCTATCTTCTTCTAACCAATCTTCCGAAGCTTCAGGCCTTGTCACATGAAATCCGCTCCACATTCGAATCTGAAAGCGACATGACTTTGGCGGCTCTGCAAAACCTCAAATATCTTAATGCAGTTCTCAACGAATCTCTTCGATTGTTTCCCGCCGCTCCAGAAACTACGAGGCGTGTTACAAATCCTGGTGGAAATGTTATTTGTGGTGATCTGATTCCAGTTGGAGTACATGACCACTTTTTTCACATATCTTGCGTTGCTAACTCGGATGTGATAGACGGCTGTGGGAGTCTATTATTGGGCAGCAGGTCATAACGCTTCAAGCTGGCACAAAGTCGAGTCTTTCATACCTGAACGCTGGCTTGGTGATGATAAATTCAAAGACGACGCACGGGGAGTCGTCAATCATTTTGCAGTTGGACCGAGAAATTGCGTTGGACAGACATTGGCTCTCGCTCAGATGAGACTCTTTGTTGCAAGACTGATCTGGAAGTAAGTGAAAATTACTTTGCTACGAGCATACCTAACTAACACGGTGGTGTAGCTTCGATATGGAATTGTGCGATGAGTCGAAGAAATGGTGGGGCATGCGCACTTTTGTGCTCACTTATGCTAAGCCGCCTCTTATGATGAAGTTGAAGCCTGTTGTTCGGTGAGAGATTTGTGCATATGGCATTATATGCTAGGCCGCTGATAGTGAAGCTGCAGCTTCTTGTTCGCTAAGACACTTGCGTTTGGTGTATTATATGCTGATCTGCTCACTTAGCTGCAACGTGCAAAAGGTATATTAAAAAAAATTAAACTAAATGGAAAAAGATTAGCTCAAAATGGTCGTCTCTCTTCTGTAAGATGGAATTGCATCTTTCTTATACCACATAGTGTTATGTTGGAGGGATGTTGTCGGCTGTGTCTGCAAACCTACCTACGTGGTAGTTTGTTTCCTATAAAAGATCAGACATGTCGTCGCGTTATTGAGAGCTTAGGTCGGCGCCGTCTTTCTAGTTTAACATTATCCCAGTTCCCTCTCTGTACGGCCGTTATTCAAAGGATAGTAGTGTACGTTGAATGAAGGTTTGCTTATTTATTGGGAGACTTTTGCTTAGTTAAAGAGATATAGGCTACGATTTGAGCGGCTTAACTTGAGCCACGGGCCACAATCAAACCATATCAACCCCTTAAAGTCAATATATACGCATGATTGAGGTTCGTTCATCGATAAAAAGGTTGCGCCACACGGTATCGTCATCACGTGCCCTTCGGCGAACCCATCGTACCTTCCCAACAAGCTCTCCATGGCGTTTTTCATTCTCGGACCTCGGAATCTGCCATATGTATTCTGCACGCACCTCTACGCTCACTTGCTCCTAAATATTGGAAAGACTATGTCCAACAAAACACCAACCAGGTCCTCCATCGAGTAGTCTCCACCTCTATTACGAGCGAGGTACTCAGGGATACCCACAAGCTTATTGGCAATCTCTATGCGAGTGGCCAGTTCAACTCTCTCGTCAACATTCAAGATTGCGCTGTACAGCATATCCATTTCTCCAAAATACGGATTCTCGTTTTAGAAAGAACTTCTAAGCTCTCGGGCGATAGCCTGGACGCGCGGAATCCCTACATTATGTAAGTCCAACACTTCGCAGAAGCCTACACTTTCAAGGCACTTACCACAATCGCAGATGTTACCTTGAACCTCAAAAGCAAGCGCCTTCTCTTGCTACATTCGTGTCATCACATCATCATCCGATTCTTGTCTCATGGCTTCCAACTCAAGTCCAAAATCCGGGTCTGCATAACGAATAGCCAGAGTTGTAGCATGATACATTATTCGGCACGGTTGTTCAGGAACGAATACCTGGTTCGCTGTAAATACTATAAGCGATAACCCCATCGAAAATTCGGAAGTTCATACTCTTTGCAACCACATCCTCAGGGCCTGCTGACAACCTTGTTGGCAAATCGAGATCAATCAGTTGCCCATGAAGGTTCAACATGGTTCTATTGTTGAATAAAAGCGTACCCTCTTTAGGTAGATCCAGGCACGTTGGATACATAATTCGGAGGTCCTCTCGTATATCATTTCTCTTTTTCTCATCAAGGTCTCTGGACCAAGTATCGATTTTAATCCTCAGCTTGATCAAAGTCCTTGCAAGCCAATTTGTCTCTGCCGGCTTCTGGATCTCAGCATACGAATAAATTAAGTGCTTCTACCACTGACTTAGCTTGGCGTAGATGTTCATGGCTTTTTTATCCCCCTCGATCATGTCGAACACTTCATCAACACCAATTTCAAGCGTTGGTACCAAAATCTGCTCTTCTGAAATATACTTCACACTAGCCTTACCTCCTAACCATTTCGTGGCTTTTTCCAACTTTTTCAAAAAAGCCAGCTTTGGATCATTATCATTTTTCACAATCTTGAATTTGAAATCAGCGTCACTCTCCATCGTCAGATAGTACTCAAGAGTATGGCAAACACTTTCCCTCCTGTTAAACGCAATAATTGAAGTCCCAGAAGCCTCCTCTAACAACACGGTATTGATTTTGTTAACGTGCTCTGTTGAAATTGGAAAGAATTTGAAGTAAAACCTGTCATTTTTGGTAAAGATGGGAGCAACACCTTCAACGATTGGGACCGGAACGCCATCGACTATTTTCGTGTATGGGTTCATGGCTTTCGTCACAGGAAGGTCTTGTAGGAAGGACTCAGCCTTCGTTAGATAATTGTGCGGCGCAAGACTCATTTTTCTCATCAACTCCCGAAACGATTTCGTTTCCGGGTCCACGTCTTCGACTGGAAGTGGCAGCAGTGCACTCCTTAGAACTATCGTGAGTTTGGGCGAGATATGGGCAAAGATGTGGTGCTCCGTATAAGCACTGACAGTTGTCTTTCTAGTTCTCAGGTCGGTTGAAGTACTCACGGGTCCTTCATGGACGCCGTACCCATTCTCCGTCATCAGAAACTCATTGGCTTCATTTCTAGGAGTGCAAAGCGCCATGTAGAAGAATGTCGTATTCATCGAAAAGTAGAGAGTGTCGGGTGGGTACATTCTTTCCATCAGTGTTTTCTCCCATTCCCCCTCCACATCCATAACAACTTCGAGTATTGCTCTGATATTGTCCAACTAGGATTCGATTGGCTTCTCAAACCCTCTCTTACGCATATACTCTCTGAATATTACCATGTCATGACCAGTGTAATCCTCAGCATTCTCGCCCTCATGACTCTTTCTAATGTTATTTAGGCGATATTTCTGGATGAACACGAACTTCCTCAATACATCCCTCTCCGATCTATTGAGTTCTACCACACCATTATTACCTTTGCTCTCAAAGGCTTTCTTGATATCAGCTACAACCTCGCCTGCAGCTGATTCAAAAGGACCAAGCTGCTCTTCCACCCTCTGCACATTCGCCGCGAATTTCTCATCTACATATAGACCTTGGATGCCGAAACTCTTTGTTACCCTTGTCTCGGCATTCTCAACCTTCCCATCCTTGTCATCGAGTTTAATAACGTTAATGATTTTGTCATCCCACTGCAGTTTTTTGGCGTTGTATTTAGGTTTTCTTTTAGGTTTCGACTTGCCAAGTGGCCGGTAATTGTGTGACCAGTTACGCAAGATAAACTGGGGGACGAAATGGTGGTATCGTGATGCAGGTCCAGGTGAAGATGGGCTTGAAGCCATAATGTGACGTGAACTGGTTCAGGCTTTCCCGCTAACATCTTTTCCTTGCTCTGTCGACCTCAATCTTCCACGAACATCACAGCCGGGTTCGGGTATTCTCAATTCGGAAGGCAGGTCGGTCAGAAATCGTCAAAAGGGAATACGGACGTTATCTCCAGCCCAGAGCGGCAGTCATGTGAAGTGAAATTCATGCATCGCGCGCCTAAACGATGCCCTGCTAGAGTACACAAGTACTTCCACACTTTCTGCCATTGGAGCGCATCATTTGCGCCTTGAAAGTAGAAAGCACGCTCTGCATAAGCTCCATAGGCCTGCTCGGTGCTTCGCCCATCACCAACATTGTATGCAAACCGATGCAGTGCAACTCCACGGCCTCTCAATCCCTCCTCACGAGTGCCGAGAATGCTCACGCTTTCGGCTTCTTGCTTGCTGGTGCTGCATCATGCATGCACACAACCGAACACGTCACACTCCCTACCCTTGCGGCATTCGGCGAGACGCCCGCGGGGGCACAGCAAACACTCTGCAGTTGTTGGATCGCGCTGTGATCACTGGAAGAGAACTTCATGCGAGCTAAATGGAATTTCTGCAGCGGGAATCGAGAAAGGACGGCCCGGCTTGGTCTTGTAGTCACGTGAAAGGTATATTCTTGACCTGAGTGCTGTATAGATTGACGAGAGTCGGTTTGCGCTATACCTAATATGGAGGGTAAAAGTTCTCTGTTATCCACAGATTTAGAGACATTGAAAAATCAATACCTAATAGAGGATGAAAGTTCTTAATGATCCACAGAATTAGAGATATTTAACAAATCAATAGCCTAGCTAATCTTTTTATCTCTATTCTAGGGATAGGATTACGTATTTGTACTAAACGAAGCATTCCACTCACTACCTTTCTATATTAGGTATAGTGCAAACCGACTCTCGTCAATCTATATGGTACGCCACAACACGGCAGAGCTTATCGTGGGCAAGTCCTCCTGTTGGTTGTCTCGTAAGTTGGGCTGCCAACGTGATGTCATTCATGGGGGTTTGAAGCACGAGGGAGAATTAGGAGAGAAAAGTCTGAAAGGAGAATATTCAATGTTGGTCTTCATGGATGATGCGTAGTCGATGTTTTGGGTATCTACAAAGTCTGTACAACCAATACCAAGTTACTAACCAGTAACTATCGTCTTAAAAGCTCGTGCTAATGTCTATGCCAGCTAAGTAAGCCCTCGGCCGCGGAAGGAAGCGCGGCCTGTTCCCAGTTGGGTATGCGGGAGGAAGCAAACGGGCGGAACGGTACGTTGCGTCCCGTGCCAGATTTTAATGCGATGTAGAATGTATGGTGATCGCTATCCCTGTTCATAACTTGGAGTCTAACTCCTCGAACTCGCTAATATGCTTGACCGGCTGAGGTCCTGCGCTGACTTGCAGCCTCGACTTGAATTCCCTAACGTCCGTGATAAGGTATGGTGTTGTGCCGTTGCCTGCTGGCTTCACCGCAACAACTTCTCCATCTTCGTCATCTTTCTTGTCTTTGTTCAACCCTAGCGATTTGATGCCGTTCTCGACTATAATGGCATCATTAACTTCCTTTGGAGTTTGCGCGTTCAAATGAATGGCGAGTTTTGAGCGAGCAGGTGATGACGGGTGTATGTAGTGGCTAAAGAACTGGATCATGTCGGATTTCGTGAGTAGCTTGATATTTGCAGTATCGTGTTGGGCTACGAAAACAAATTAGCAAAACAGCTATGTTAGGATAAAGATGACCTACTTAGCTCAAAATCAAGGTATTCGTTGTCAATGTATGACCATAACCGGCTCGACTCTTGATCCAAATTCTTCAACTTCTCCAATCGCTTCGTGATCAAACTCCTCTTGTGACCCTCAAACTCCGAATCCGGCAATTTGGCGAGTATCTTAGCATATCCATCGAGGAATGAATCGATTCTCTCGTCGAGATACCCAGGTGTCTTTTCGCTCTGGATGATAAATCTGTAGCCAATTGTTGTAGAGGTTGTCCGAACTCCACTAAAAACGACATATCCCAGCTGTTCTTTGGTTCGTAGTTGATCGAAAGCTGGTTCATGAGTCATTTGATCGAGAAGAAGTGCGCGAGCACGCAACGGCCGGTCTGACTTGTCCCCAACAAACAACAGATACTCTATGCAATGGTTAACGTTTGCAGGATCCTTCAAAGTCTTGTGGTAAACATAATTTCCACCAGGCGGGAAGACCAGAGATCGAGCTATTGGCCATTGAGTCTGAGGTAATATTCGCGGCTTCAAGGTGTTTTCAATTAGATCACTCAACTTCAATGCATCCTCCTTGTACAGATTCCCGTGTATAAAAGTTTCGATATGCATTTGGCGAAGGAGATGGGGGTAAAACTGCTGGATATCGGCCGCTGTAAGATGTGGTAGCTCCGCAAGAATCTGTTCGGTGATATAACCCTTCTCGCTGTTGAGCCATCTCGTGTAATCACCAACTTGGTTGTAGGGTTGTTGAAAGTCCCAATTCTTTAGACCTCTTAATACTCTCTCCTTGATGATCTCGAAACGTTCGGGTTTGATCTCGAGGTCTCTCATCGTGACCAAGACCTTTTCTAACAGGACTGAGAGCTTGTCATTGTATCCAGACAAGGCAATCTCAATTCCCATCGAGTGGCTCGAAATCGAGTAGTCCAAGCCTGCGAGCTCAGCATCGTATGCGT
Organism: Cudoniella acicularis; assembly: GCA_013054445.1. Classification (NCBI taxonomy): domain Eukaryota; kingdom Fungi; phylum Ascomycota; class Leotiomycetes; order Helotiales; family Helotiaceae; genus Cudoniella; species Cudoniella acicularis. Next base: position 39,095 of record JAAMPI010000025.1, read on the forward strand.
ATTCTTCCAATGCATCCCGTACGACGTCGGTAAACAATCGCGCCTTCAAGAGATTTTCCGCTGTAGCATTTGGCAAAGTGTTCCATACAATTTGACAAAACGAGTTGGCTTTTGGAACCCAGAAGGTATCATCTGAGCAGAATATTAGCGAAGTTAAACCAGTATCGAAATTCTACTTACCCTTCTTGTACCATGTCCTCGTCAGGTCGTCATTTCTGATCAACTTTGGAGAAATGGCTGGCTCCTTGACTTCTTTCTTTTCGACTTCGAGCTTTGTTGGGATAAATTGATTCTCATGGGGGAGGTGCAACTCTGCCAAACGGGTGCTGGAGGTACTGGATGCTGCCTGTTTGATCTCCGCGATGAAATCCGCAGGAAGTTTTTCATAAGTGTATTCTGTTCCGTACCACTTCTCTTTCGACTTCCAGGTGCCGGGGAATTTTTGGGATACAACAGTCATCCTAAAGTTGTCCGGCCTCAGGCACTGAAGTCCCTCAACGATCTTTGCCGGATCGAACTTTCGAAGTCTAAATGGTCTAGGGTCAGCGGAACGTAGACTTGCGCCCAAGTAAGCTTCATCCGAACTTACCTGCTGTGCCCACTCAGAAGCCATTGCCGAGGTAAAGGTGTTTGCATAACCGCACTGATTTTGCTCGTGAATCGGCTGGCGGGAGTCTTTTGTTTGAACTTGAAGGCTACATCGGCCAAACCTTTTTGCTCTTCAAAGATCCATTCTTGAGGCGCAGATTCCCTGAGCATAGATACGTATTGGAAGAACACCTTGACAATTTCCTTGTAATTTTGTAGGCCATCTTCTGTCAAACGGATCTGACAGTTGAATATACCAGGCGTCCCTGGACAGACGGGATATGCACCTGAATAAAACATTAGCTGCAGGTCAGTTCTGAATCCCGCGCATGAATTAGAAATTAGCATAGGTATGCTAGCCATCCGGGCATGATCTATGATAAGATGCACGAGCACTAATAAAGCACTTGCTATCCCTCCACGACCCAGTAAAGTAGCCCTATGGCTAGTTCCAGAACATTCGCCATAGTTTGCAAGTGCTTTTCCAAGGTATTTGTCAAATATCTGGAGAGCTACGTGGCCGCAAAGCAAGAAAGATGACGAAAAGAGAGATCAACATACCGGCGCTCAGACCATTAGCCCATCCTTTTGACTTTATGTAGGACATGATGCTTCCAGGCCCTTCGTGACCAATCAAGTGGCTGATGTATCGACTTGGCTGCGATTCGAAAAGTAACTCTTCATCAATGAAGGGGAATGAGAGGTCTAATTCTCTGGAATCCATGACAGGCTTCGCAAAGCACTGAGTCAATAGATCCTTCTCTCCAAAGGGGACCTCATCTTCCCAGCGGTTCTGTTGAAGATCCTTGTTGCGAACCCCAGCAAACAGGTCAGCCGCCCAGGCTTCCAACGTATCTAATGGCTCTCTTCCCAAAATGACCAACTTCATTCTATTTGCAGAGTAGTGTTTCTCATGGAAATCCATAAACTTTTGTCTAACGTCAACCCCTCTTTCTTCGGGTAATGTTTTGAGAACCTCGAAATTGCCTGTAGAAAAGTGACAGTAGGGATGGTTGATATTTGAAAGCGACTTTTCTAGTTGGTGTAATCGCCATTGATCGCTCTGCAGGTTCTTCTTGTTTTCTGAATCTACTGCTCGGAGTTCTCGGTCTAATGTTGAAGAAAGAAAAAGAGGGTCGATGAAGAATTGTGCAAAACGATCCAAAGCCCCGTATAAGGGTGACGACTCATCGGCGCTTGCATCTTCAGCTGCTTTGGCCGCAACCTCGAAATAGTAGTTTGTCGAGGTCGCACCTGTGTAGGCATTGGAGCTTCCAGAATGCGAGGAAAGGTATTGTGAGTATGCGTTTTCTACCGGATACTGAGATAATGTTAGTACTTGGCAATTGTAAAGTCAATCAGAGAGCGCAGATAATAGTTTTGCAACCAGAAGAAAATTTGAAAATTTTCTCTCTTGAGGTTGAAAAGGCTTTGACTGAAAGCCATGAACTTATGTGGATATCCAAAAGAGAAGTGGCGTTGTCAGGGACATTCTAGCCAGTCTCATTGCCGTGGGTGTTTCAGAAACTAGAGGAATTCACGCCACCTGGGAGTCTCAGAAGAAGATGAGACGCAGATTTTCTGGCATCATTCTTGAACTCCTTCCCCCAAGCTCGACATCTCAGATTATAGAAGAAAATTGGGGTGTGCCTCTACTTTTTAGAGTCATAATCGTACCTTCTTAGTACCCATGAAAAGCCTGTTCAGCATTAGCAAAAATATCTTGGAATGGCTATGCAGGAAGCGGTACAGATGTTCTACTGCGTGAGCAATGCCTGGAATCGCCTCCTCATCACTGAAATTTCCCACATTGACATCCATGGCCGCGCTGGCCTTGTCCGTTTCGGCATCATGCACCAGGAGTACCTCGAGCTGATTGGGCAGCCTTATGACACGATATGAGCGGTCGTCTAACGAAGGGGTTTCCAAGCGGTCCGTGAGTCTCTCGACTGGTCTGTGTCTGTGTTCTCTTAAAGGGCTATTGAGGGCCGCCGGCGTCTGAGGCTGCGATACAGTAGGCATGGTGGTGGGGTGGTTCGAGCAAAACCCGCGAGACACACAAGGTTTGCGGAGGTGAACAGGAGCTTTATGTGAAAGGGCGGAGAGGGGTTTTCGAAGATTTGGATGTACCCCGCGTGGTTGGGGAATGTGGAAGAGTGGTGAGGAAGCAGATAGCGAACCGGTCTGTGCAGATGCAGACGAGGAGGCCGATCTGCGAGATGTGAATGGGCGAGGAAGCGCTGGAATGGTTCCTGGGGAATGGAAATAAACAGGCTGTATGTGCAATGATGCAGAGGACTGGCAAGCTGGCAAATGGGTGCGTTGTCCTCGACGGAACAAACTCTTGACCGCGGCACGATCGGCTACCGCGCAAGCAAGGACGATGGACGACAAGGAGGAGGGGAGAACAGAGGACATCCGCTGGCGAGGTGTGAAGAGAAAGGTTGCAACAGTAAACGGTGTCCCGGGGTATAAATCCCAGTTGCTGCTGCTGCTGCTGCTGCTGGCGCCGCTCCCAGTAGCGCTCGAGAGTGAATGGAGTTGGTTACCAATTCAACATGGGGGTGTGCGGAATGGTATTGGTGCTGCAGCAAGAATAATCGATACTTCGCAGGCGGGGAGCACAGGTGCGCGGGGCCTGGAAGAGTCGGACTGGCTGGGTCGAGCTCAAGATGCTGCACCAACTCGTGGAGCAAGCAGCAGAGATGGCGGTGAAATCTCCAGAAGAGGTGGTGAGGTTATGTAGAAACTTCCTAGCTGCATCTGCTTGCAACCCTTGCGATGCCCTTTCCATGGATCCAGAGTTGCAGGCGCTGCAGGAGTGTGCAGGTCCCTGGCGATAGCTAAAAAAANCCCTGTCTAATCCATGCCAATAGAGGCACGAAATTCCCGACTCCAGAGAGGGGCCTTGATTCCCTAGAGACCCTTAGGGAGGGCCAGCAGTGCAGTAGTGCAGTAGCAGCTGCTGCTGCAACCACCTCTAGAGCGTTTCACACCTACGAAAAGCCTCACGACTCCACGCCCGGAAGCACGACCAAGCACCAGGTCATCGGATCGCGTAGCTCCTCGCCGTTCACGAATCGTGCAACCTATTGCGCATGATTGTACTGGAGCAGCGGAGCAGTTCCATCCTGGAGACAAGCCACTGGCGGCGACGAAATCGGACGGGCGCGCGATGGCGGTGCGGGCGATGGGGCTGGGCCAGCACACTTCGAGAGACGAGAGACAAAAGACGAGTGACGAAACAGTCCGGAGGTATCTGGACAAGGCCGCCTCTCGACAGCCTTACGAGTTACACGTATTCATCGCTTTGACAGCTACTTGATTCCCAGACGTCGTGTACATGTACTTACGAACGACTTGGAGCACAAAGGCGCGGTGCAATGGAGCTGTCCCATGCAAGGTTACTGAGTGTTTTCCACCGGCTGCATGAACTTCTGCTGCGACCAACACGCCCCGCTATCATGGCCTCACGGCTGAAGTCGGCCAGCGGGAATGGAGCACTGGCAAAGCTGCCATAGAGTTTGAGAAACCGAGTAGAGCCTTTGCTGTTCCATCTCAAAGTCAAAAGATGAGATCTGACTCGGGAATTGGGATGGATGATGTGCACCAAGCCCGCCGAAGATCCGGCACCCCTTTCGCATAGGCGGGAAGTAGTTTCAAACCAATGCATCCCATGTCTCCAGCAGCAAGTAATATCTCGATGTCTGTGGGCATTTAGAGTTTGTATGTCTTTGCTCTACTTGTCACATTTCTTTCCAGGGCCTCGAGTCGTTGTCTGTCATTGTAATATTACGTTGCCAGCAATAGACACTTGGCCCAGAATGTTTCAATATAGCAATAAGGGGTAAAGGAACTCTTAATAGATGACGTAGTATCCCTCCTCCGCCGCGAGTTGTCCTTTTGTGTGCTCATGTTTCAATATCTCCAGGGAAGACTGCGAAGGATTAGGCTCCGCCAAAAACACCAACATTATGCTTAGACCCGGCCCGATCAACCTTCACCTCCCCACAGAACTCTAAGGCCCACATGAAAGGATATACAGAAAAATCAATGGCAGATAAAAATAGCTAGAGTTTTAATCTATTTACGGGGTTGTTAGGGTTGGAACTTGGAATGATAAAAAAAAAACCGAGAGAAGACTAGAGTCAAAATGATTGTTTTGAAAGCTCTTCTATTTATGGGTGCTGCAATGGAAGACCCTAATTTGTGCCTTTTGCGTTTCTCTAATGTGAATGTTGCATTCAACATTGCTTCAGAATCTGCAGAGCATGACACCAAGACGCGCTTCATGTTGACTCCGGAGACCACACCCGGAAACGGTTTCGAGATGGGGCATAATCTTTTGCGGAACCTTCGTTCGTATGCCGATGTGGGGTTATATCAAAATCCTGGCAACATGGGGCGAGGCAGTGTAGTAGTGATCATGCTCCTCAGCCTCATATAAACTTAGCTCTTGATGAGTCAATTGAAATTCTTCGCTTTGCCTACTAGGCTATGTTCTGCCTCTTGGCGGTTGGCTCTTCCATATCAAACATTGTAGCCTAACTCAACCGCTGCGTAAAGTAAATAGGCAGTAGTTTGTTAGGGAAGTGTAACGCTTTCCAAAGTATGGCTAACTTCCGGTAATAAAGGGGCAATCTGGTTCGGATCGCGTAACGCAATTGTGATATCGTTAGGCAACCTGCCGGAGAAGAGGAGATTCTGAAGCAGTTAGCCAAGGCTTCTGAACTTCCGCCACGGAGAGGCCAATATATAAGTCATCCCAATATATCACGCTAGGTAGTGTTTGAGCCTACCTGTTTAACCTTGTCAAAAGCATCCTCCTTCTCGGTGTAATCTCTGATAACCTTGCGTAAGTTGAAATCAACATAGATTCTAGTGTCTCGAATCCGAATAAGAACGCCATCTAGTCGCATGAAGAGACGACATAATAGCAGCATCCTGTCAGGCATGACGCGTAGCTTGCAAGATAAGAGTGAAATGCCATTGTCATCGAGCTCGCTTTCGTAGAGCACAACTTCTTCAAAGAATAGAATCGGATCAGGACGTTTTAAAAGTTCAATGGGGATTAGATCTGCGTTGTCGTTTTGCATGTTGAACAGCTTTCCTTTCTTGATAGTGCCTCGATAATCCGTTGTGTAGGACCAGTCAAAGGGCTTGACAATTTCCTTAATACCCTCATGCGTTTTCTCTCTAGTAACTATTAGCGAAACTCGATGCAAATGATCTGCCAGATAATGAACCTGCTGCTAGACCACTCCTGAGAATACGCGACCTTGAGCATATTCTTGTCTGTTTTGTCGACCCGATCCAAAGCGTCAAATGCGTTAAACTCCAGTCGCCAGCCAGTCGCGATGTGCTCAATCGACACCATATTGTCTCCAAAAATCATCTCGGGTACAGGTACCCCAAGCCTCTCGGACATCTCATCAATAGGGCCTGATTTCGAAATTGGAAGCTTGCGCACACTAATCTTGAAGCCTTTCTGTACGTACGATACGGTCGAATTGTCTCCTTCGGGAAAAGGCTCGTCGATCGGTCCGTTGAAAGCCATCGCAGCGCAATTTTTCGCTTTCAGACTGTATGACAGGCGTTTGGAAGAGGGTCGCGCGTTTTGAATGGATTCGATCTGGTGGTATTGAACTTTGGTGGGGTAGGTTGTCGCGGGGAAGCAGGTGCAGGCTTGTGCAGGGACATCGCAAATTGCGTTGCCCGGTCGACCCTTAGCGCCAGCGATTGTTGCCATCCACCTTGAAAGGACATCAAGTCCAAGGTCACAACTCCTACCTCGACAAATTCATACTAACCAGCAGCACAACAAGGTTTTGGCTCTGCCAACCTTCACAAATACCTAGGACTGTCGCTACACTTCCTCTCATATAGCCGCAGCCGTAATGGCTACTCGTGTTCTGGAATCACGATTCGAGCACCTTTCAGTGAATGATGAGAATGATCCTAGTGATGGAGGCAAATACCAGAAATCGAAGGTGCGTTACTACACCAAGTATACAGAGCCAATACTGATGAGTTTAGATGTCCGCATCAAATTCAGGGTCTCAAATATCACAAAACGCCTCCCGAGCCAATCTGTTAAAGATCGCTCTTCAAAATCAAAACACGACCAGCACCATTATCACTATCCCATCTCAGACTGCACAATGGCGAGGATCGAAGGCGCAAGCTGGAACTGACTCCCCATCGAGAAGGGAGAACTCAGGGACAGCTCGTGGCTTCGAGGAAATGACCCGAGTAGACCGCAAATCAAATCCTATGTACGAACAACCAGCACCCCCAAAACAATTCCACCTTGGCATGTTTGAGATCGGCCGTCCCCTAGGGAAGGGGAAATTTGGCCGAGTGTATTTGGTCAGAGAAAGATCCTCCGGATTTGTTTGTGCATTGAAGGTTCTCCACAAGAACGAATTGAAGCATGGCGATGCAGAGAAGCAGGTTCGGAGAGAAATTGAAATTCAGAGTAACTTACGACACCCCAATATTCTTCGATTATTTGGTCACTTTCACGACAGTAAACGAATCTTCCTCATTCTCGAATTCGCTGGCAAAGGAGAACTGTACAAGCATCTACGACGCGAGAACAGATTCCCGGAATGGAAAGCAGCGCAATATGTTGTCCAAATGGCAGCCGCATTGAAGTATTGCCATAAGAAACACATCATACATCGCGATATTAAACCAGAGAATATTCTGCTGGGAATACATGGAGAGATCAAGCTTTCAGATTTCGGCTGGAGTGTCCATGCTCCAAGTAATCGACGTGATACGCTATGTGGAACATTGGATTATCTTCCCCCGGAAATGTTGAAGCCAGGCCGAGACAAGAACGTTTATTCTAACAAGGTTGATTTGTGGTCACTTGGCGTACTCACTTACGAGTTTTTGGTCGGCGAAGCACCCTTTGAAGATACTCCGGTCATGACCCAAAGAAAAATCGCAAGGGGCGAGATGACAGTCCCAAGTTTCGTCAGCGCTGAAGCAAGAGACCTGATAAAGAGAGTGAGTTTGATATTCCTAAACTAAAGGTTCAATGCTGATCTATATAGCTGCTCGTTCTCGACCCAGAGAAACGAATCACACTTGATCAAGTACAAGAGCATCCCTGGATCATCAAATATTGTGTCAAGGGAGAGAGGGCGGCAATGAGAGAGTCCAAATCGACGGGGAGCAAATACTCTTCTTCTGACGAATGAGTGACGAAATAATGACTAGCATCGGCGTTTGGGGGAATGGCATGGGTTGCAACTGGATAAACCAGCATGATGTTTGGAGTCGGAGATCATTATATTCCTGTACACCTACGCTATTCAATATATGCATAACAAAGGCAATTTCCCACAGCCTTTCCCGTAATTTTACATGTTTCCTTCTGAGGTCTTATCTATAAATGTCGTCAAAAGGCCGGGTATCTGCAAAACACGAGTCCCAAACTTCGTTCACCACTTTGACTGCCTGTACATCATCTTTACAAGATGGCCTGTTCATCACTGACTGGACCGCCCTCCTCCGTACACAATTTTGATGTTGTTGCGTAAGTGTCCAGTTGCTTCGGGTGAAGAATTCCCTCGTCCATCTGCATTCACCACTTAAACTTGAAGCTCGAATCTATTTCCAATTAGCACGTATCCTCCCCATTACCTCGAGAAACCGTACCTCAGTACAAGCTGCGTGCCTCAAATCCGCCCAATCCACTTTCCACCTCAAATGATCCCAAGCATGCACCATCTCATGCGCCAACGTATCCTCCAAATGTTTCTTATCCCTCATCTCATTTGCGCATATCAAAATCCCTGAGTCTGGGCTGAACCCACCACCTTGTCTGTGCAGCTTCCCATCCTCGTCCCTCCGCGCTGGGCATCGCCTACACCGCACATTTGTAGCATTCAGGTCCCCATTCAAAGCTTCAATGTTTTTCTTCATAAAGATTACCGTGGGCGAGTATTTAAAACACCAGTCCCGCCATTCGTCACACCTGGCGCAGTCCCGCGCTTCGTTTTTGATATAGGCAGCTTCGCGGAATTCGTCTGCTCCAGAGGGTGTTATGCGCCCAGTTAAAATGTTGAAGTAGTTGGTCCATTTGGAGTTGGGATCGTAGCCAGATACCGCAGGATCGTTACCAGGTGGATTTGGAATTTGCGAGGGAGAAGGGGAATATTTGGAGGGGTTTTCGGACGCCATCTTCGGAATCGAGGTGCGATTGGAGGATAAGGTCTTCTCTGGAGATCGTGAAGAGCGAGATGTCGTTCCCAAGGCGTGGTGTTGACTTCCGTTTTTGGAAGAAAGGCTTCAGGCGGTGAGCTGTTTCTGGTCGAAAAAGGTCGCGTTCTGCCGTGCGATCTCGGTACTATAAAATCAGTCATCAACTTCCCATAATTTACACATAAAGAACTTGGCCTTCTATTCAAAATTTGGGGTTCCTTCGCATTTCAAGATGAAGGGACCTAAACCTTTGACAATTGTCATAAAGCTTGGTAGGTTTCATTTGATTGATACATTCAAGATGGGATTGGAAGACTAACCTCACCGACTTCTGACTGCAGGAACCAGTTCCATTGTGGATGAAAAGACCCATGAACCCTTATTACCGATTTTGAGTCTTATTGTCCAAACTGCGGTTAATTTGCACAAAGATGGGCATAGAGTGATCATCGTGTCCTCCGGAGCAATTGGTGTTGGTCTTCGGAGGATGGATATTGAGAAGAGACCAAAACATCTCCCAAGAATACAAGTATATCATAAGCAAGCATGAGTTTCTTGAATGTCAGTTGATATTTTACTTAGGCTTTGGCAGCAATTGGACAATGTCGTCTCATAAGTCTGTGGGACAGCCTCTTTGGTCATCTCAGACAGCCAATTGCTCAAATATTGCTCACCAGAAATGATATTGCTGACGTATGTATCTTCCAATGTTCCACTGAATATGAACTAAAGCCTTAGCAGCGTACTCAATATCTCAACGCCCAAAACACATTTGCGGAGCTACTTGAAATGGGAGTCATTCCTATTGTCAACGAGAACGACACTATTGCTGTCACCGAAATCAAATTTGGAGACAACGATACCTTGTCCGCGATCACAGCTGCAATGGTGCATGCAGATTACCTTTTCCTCATGACGGATGTAGATTGTCTCTACGACAAGAATCCACGAACTCATCCAGATGCTCAGGCGATAGAAGTTGTGGAAGACATTGCAGCGTTGCAAGCTGATGGTACCTTCCCATTTTCACCAATTCTTTCTGTCTCGAGCTAACAATCAAAAGTATCCAGCGCAGGGTCTAGTCTTGGCACTGGTGGCATGTCCACGAAAATCGTTGCTGCCCGACTTGCCACCTCAGCCGGCGTGACAACAGTAATAACACGCTCCTCCAATCCCGGAAATATCGCCAACATCGTCAATTATATCCAAAGCACCAAAATAACCACCCCTGGACCAGGCACACCTCCAGTCCAGGCATCACCAAGGAGGGATATTTCATCCCCAATCAAAACTTTCGATGGCTCCGAACCTCTCGCCCGCTCCACAGGATCCTTGTCACTGCTTGAGAAAGAATTCAAAGTTGCTCCGCTACATACCCGCTTCATCCCATCCCCGCAGCCTATTCGAGACCGCCATTTCTGGGTTTTACATGGCCTTGCTCCTCATGGGACAGTCTATATCGATGCCGGCGCGCACAAGGCTTTAGCGAACAAAGCCGGCCTTCTTCCAGTCGGCGTTATTGATGTCGAAGGGTCATTCGCGCAGCAAGAAGCTGTTCGTCTAGTCGTTGTCGACCGCCTATCCGTTCCAGCATCCAAAAATGGAAAATTATGGGAAGGTGTGGGAATCGAGGTCGGTCGAGCATTGGTTAATTATAGTGCTGCTGAAATAGCGAGGATAAAGGGAGTGAAAAGCGATGGCATCAAGGATATGCTTGGCTATGCGGATTCAGAGTATGTCGCTTTGAGGGAAAACATCAGCTTCTTTGAGAGGGAAAGTAGGCCTGTTACGCCGAGTGTGGAGCTTCAAGCTCAGACGATTTTATGATATGCATGCGCAGAGAAAAGGGTGAGTTGGAACTTCGGGTCATGCCCTGGCGTTTTGATTGAAGAGCATATAGAATTAGAAGGCAGGAACACAGTATAATGAATTCTTGGAATGGGATTTCTATAGGAATTGTTCCTGACTTGTATTCACCTCCGCGAAAGCTATGATACTGTGAAGTTGAAGCAAAAACAAAATGCCTCCCCTTTAAATCTTAACATTGCTATTAATCTCCGGGCAGCATGTTCGTTCCTGACATTTTATGTTTGTATACCAATATAGCTGGAACCAAAGGCAGTTATACGTGGAAAAACACTCAAAAAGGAAGAGGGACTCGGAAAAGGACATATGCTTAGAAGACGAGGCGCTGAGGTAAATTTGGTAAAATACTCACAAAATGGGAGTCACTCACAATAAAAAAGGTACTTAGGAGGGATACAGATAAAAGAAGAGATACTCACAACCAAGAGAGAAATTTAGGAACATAGTAGGATGGTTATGTAATTTTATTTTTTAGTCTAGCCCCCTCTGCTAAGGAGCTTTTGCTCCTACTTCCTACTTTCCGAAGGAAGAGGTCATAACAAAAAGAGATAATTATAAAGTGAGAGATATGCTAAAACAATTCCTTACTATTAACCTTCTCAATTCGAACCGGAATTAACAATTAAATTTGACTTTGAGATGTGACTGTTCAAAGACGAGCGACATTACACAGGAACTTCAAGTGAATTTATGTCATACAGAATTAAAGTTCAGTAATCTTATTTTAGCTCTCACTAATAGCTCTCAGGGTCCCGGAGAAGAGTTTGTTGCACTTCGCAAAACCATTTGAGCGCCATACTTCTATAATATGAAGTCACAAGGGACCAAAGGATGAGATGGGTCTCTACCGTCAAAGAGAAAGTTATACTAGCTTATTTTGTTAAGACCCAAAGGGACTTTTTGTTGTACTTCGCGAAATGATACTGGCGTCATACTAGCGTGGAATTTTAAGTTTAAGGGTCCTGGGGAAGGGAGTGGATCCCGGCGCTATGAAATAAGGTTACATTATAGCTTATTTTTGTCTTCCAATAATATTTCTCAGGACTTACAGAGATTTTTGTTGCACTTCGCAAAGTTGTACTAGCGTCGTACTAGTGCGGCATTTTGATTGGTCAAAGAACTGGCGGTTCCAAGGACAGAAATAAAGTCTTCTTCGTACCAAGCTTTGAGTCTTGATTATTTTATCTTTTTTATCTTTTTTTCTTTCCAAGAATACTTTTCTCTTTTCGGTTTATTAAAAAAGAGTAAGAAGACTTTGTTGCATTTCGCGGATTGAACGAACATCATATTTGCGTCAGATAGTAGTCTTAGGGGTCCAGTAGATGAGAATGAATATCTCTTCGACCAATCAGCAGTCCGTGTTGCGAAATCACTTGAAACACTTCAAAATTGTTCAATAACTATAAATTTAGAGGACTGATTAAATACATGAAATAAAATAATGGTGTGAAGAAATTCGCACCCCTTTAATTTTAGGAACACTCATCACAAAATGGGGTTTATTCTTCAAAGTGTTATGAGGCACCTCGTCGAATGAACCAAAACGATCGAAGGATTGAGCCACTGAAAATAAACATTGTTTTTGTATCTAGTAACTTCGTAGAGGCTGCTAGTGTCCAAAGAATTCTTTTGTTGCATTTCGCAAAGTTTTATTAGCGTCATACTAGCGCGGGGTGGGTTTAAGGGTCCAAAGCGTGGGGTGCATTAGTGCCGTTAAGGATAACCTTATATCCGTGACCAATAATATCCCTCAGAGTCCAATCGCACTCCTTTTGTTGCAAATCGCAAGAATTGCCGTGGATAGATCAGGGGTGACGCTTGTCTCTAACAATAGTCTGAGTACGGACAAGAGTCACTATTTAGATAAGGTATGATCATCCTTTTAACGGCTCCTTCGGCACGGGTGCATATCGCTGACGCTGAAGTCCGATGTCAGAAATCCGGTTACGGATCGGACTTCACAGCTTTACGGATATTGTGCTATTCACTTATTTAAGTCTTGGATTGAGTCCATGAAATCTTATATTATTTCAAACTCATATTCTATTCTTCCTCAAGTTTCTGAAAAGCCAAAAGCAACAATGACAGCAAACCAAGAAAAGAAGATCCGAGTTGCGCTTTTATACCAAGCGATTGAGCCACCAGTTATTAATGGAGTCAGGAAGCCCATGAAACCAGGAGGCGAGAACCTTCAACTTATTCCCTTTCCATTATTTGTATCCACTTTTCTGACTCTTGCTATCAGGATACCAAGACTCTGGAGCAGATATTGCCTTCGCTCTTCAATCCCTCGGTATCGAAGTCTTGACGCCAGAAGCTTTATCAGATCCATCCCGTCTGAATGGATGGTGTTTCCCAGACACAGAAGAAGGGATCCTCTCCGCACTTCAAAAAGGGGCAACGCATCTTTGGGCCAACACAATCCTGTTCTCAGCCCATCCATTACAGGCTACTGATCTCATTGCCAAGTACCAGGACAACGTCCGCGTGATAGGCCAGCCACCAAATTTCGTCGAGCAATTCGACGACAAGGAACACGTCAACAACCTCCTACGCAAACAAGGAAAATTCACCCTTCCAAAAGGCTGGACAATCCACGCTTCCAACGACGTGGATAAAGATCTAGCAGACTTGGACCTCCCTTTCCCAATCGTCGGCAAGCCAATCAGAGGACGAGGTAGCTACGGCGTGAAAGTCTGCCATTCGCTCTCTGAACTTCAAGCACACGCTGCTTCTCTTCTCCAAGAATCTTCAAGCATTATGCTAGAAGAATATCTTTCAGGGCAAGAGGGTACTGTTAGCGTGATGCCGCCATCTGAAGAAAGGCCTGATTACTGGGCCATGCCTATCGTCACCCGCTTCAACCATCATGAGGGGATCGCGCCTTATAATGGGACTGTAGCTGTGACGGCCAATTCGAGAGTCATCACAAAGGAAGAGTATACGGCAGACCCTCGTTATGCGGAAGCTGCAAAAGAATGTGAGGAAGTAGCATGGCTCCTGAAGGTCACGGCTCCGATGCGAATTGATATTCGGCGTTTCACAGCGGAGGCTGGATCGAAATTTGCACTTTTTGATGTTAATGTGAAACCTGTAAGTCTCAAGCTGCAAATATAGGGTGAGATTTTGATGGTAAAGTGAAACTAACGAGATCAGAATATGACAGGACCTGGAAGGCCGGGAAGGGAAGATCAGGCATGCTTGACTGCCCTGGCTGCTGCTGAATTGGGATGGGATTACCCCAGATTATTGCAAGAGATGCTGAAGAGCTCTCAGAATTTGCGGCTGCTTCGTGGTATGAAGCCAAGTAATTGAACCATGTTTTCTATGTCGGGTAACATAGCAGATTATGAAGCACTAACTATATTGTCAAAACTTGACACCTGGGTGTCGAACTGTGTTCCTCTAGTTTCTGATTCCTTATGAAACGAAAGTGTTTTTACTATCTTGGAAAAAATTGTAAATCAACAATGGAGATTAACAGTCAATGCTTTATTGCCATTAGCAAACTATGCAAAATGTAACATGTACAGGAAGCAATTCCCCGCTTCGTTTCCGCGTATCCCTTTCGTTAAACGCCATGCGAGTCAATTCCATATCCTGCATAGTCCGCCCTTACTCCAAACAAGCAACCTTAAATGCAAACCGCCGCTCTTGTCCCAATGATGCAAATGCACAATAATCTAGCATTTTCATCTAGCTTCCATCGGCGAGCTAGTGTCAGGAGTGACATCCTCGAATTCCAACTCCCATTTATCAACCTCCTGGAATTTTCTGGCAGCTTTCTTCAGCTCCTTGCCTACTCTCTTCTCCAGTTCCTGACTATTCTCCGGACTTTCATTTCCATCATCCTGTATTGGTGCCAAGCTATCATCAGGGTCATGTTCTTCGTTCTCCTTATCTGATGTCGCGGTGGTACGAGCGCCGTATGTTCGCTTGATACCTTTCCCTGTCGATTTGGGAACTGGTTTTGATTTTGGGGCTTTCTTTGACGGTCCTGGTGTTCTTGAAAAGACACTTCGTTGACGTCTACCCCGGATGTTCAGATGAGAGAGCTCATCGTCGTCAGAAGCCAGGCCTGAAGTGTCAATCTCGCCATCTGAACTGGGTATATCAAATGGGTCACGAGCTGTTCGGCGTCTTCGCCGAGGAAGAAGATTTTGCAGTTGGGCAGTAGAGTACGTGCTAGGTGGTGGGAGGACCTTCCTTGCTTTTGGTTGATTCTTGGAGATATATGAGCGATTTGGAGAGTGGGTGAGAGAAGGTGGTGAGGATACAGGAGAGTCTTGTGTCCTGGGAGGCGGAGTTCGACCATTTCGGCCTCTCGAGGGAGGTCTACCTCGAGCTCTTGGCGCAGGGAAGGCAGGCTCTGGACTTGAAGGGGCCGAACTGCTGCTATGAGGAGGTGCCATAGTTTCGCTCATGGGTTCGGGTGTGGCAGATTGAGCTTCAATAGAGGGCCTGGGATCTTCTTGCGGAGAGGAAGGAGCTGGATGTTCATCCTCCACATCACTCAATGGTCCTGTACCCGGAATGGTTTCTTCTGCCTCATCATTTGCAGGGGAGTGTAAAGGTGGGCTAGATTGTGATCGAGAGACCTGAACTGAAGAAAGTTTTCGCTTCCTTGGATTTGAATTTGGTCCGGTTGATGGGGTGGTTCGCACCTTAGACAGGTTCAGAGGGGTCGACTCATCATCCGGATTAAAGTCGTCCTCGTCGTCATCGTCAAAGTCCGACTGATGAGCGCGTGGTTTTTGTGCTGTTCCGAGTATGCTCGACTGCCTTGGTCTTCGCCTGAAATTCCCCAACTTCAATGCTGATCCAACTGCTGGGGTACCTCTGTCCATCTCTAGTCCCATGTTGCTGGGCGCAATTCCGGCTTGATTTCTTCCCATAACACTTGGTTGTCGAGGCCTTCTAATATTTCCAGTTGCGAGAATCGAGGTATTCATTCTTCCTATACTAGTGAGTCCATTCTCTTCAGCCAGATTTGATTCGACACTGCTTGACCGCCCTCGACCACCTGCCCGACCAAGAATGCTTCGTTGACGCGCCCTTCTTCTGAAGTTGCTAAAACCAAACACCGAGCTCTCAATGCCAGGAGTGTTCCTTTCTCGCCGTCCAACCTCAACCTCTGGGCTCGATCCATCTTCGATACTGTCAATTAAGTCTGCACCCGACTCAGCATGTATATTGCCATCAGAGTGTTTTAAAGGCGTCCCTTTCCCTTCGCGGTGACTCTCCCTACTATTCGACTTTGATTTGCTCATGCCCGCAGCGCGTTTCAGTGGTGTCTCCGCAGTCTTCGACTTGCTATTGCTTCTATTCATCTGCTGCGCATTGGTCCTTGCTCGGTCCTCTGGGTCGCTGACATCGTAAAGATCATCGAAAGGCTCTTTCGGGACCTGGGATACTATATTGGCCGCGGTTGAGTCGTCCGGAGCATTTCTAAGGCGCGGGGCAGGTGCAGACGGCGCGACCTTTGTGCGCTTGGGACGAGGCATTGTGTTCTGGCTGTTTCGAATTTTTCAATTGTATGATGAGACACTGGCTGTACAAGTTTATCGCATGTTGAAATATATTTTCGTGGTGTTGGACATCAGATGTGGAGTTGCAGAGGAGCGACGCGTTCGTTTGATTCACGCGCCTTCCAGGGTTGTTTTGATTTTTGGCTTGTTAAACTAAGCGAGCTCCAACCACCTCGGACCTCCTCTTCTCCCCTCCATCTCCATCTCCCTTCCTGTTGCAATTCTATTTCTATTCCCAAGAAATTTGAAGGATCGCCTCATCACTTGCAATTTTCCGCGCTGATGCCGAATCTCTGTGCATCTAACACGGCCTCGGGATTTCTATTTTTCAACGTCGGAGTATTTTTTCCTCGGAAAGTAGATCTCGCCGGTTATCATGGCCGGCGAGAAATACCTTCAACTGAGCTTTGAAAGTCTCACGTTTCATGTTCATTTCTTCACTAATACTTAAGACCTACCCGTCCCTCTTCCATTTTGCTTCTAAAATCAAATCAAAATTAATCACTCACTCACTTGCCCAAAAACTTGTACTCTTTTCCCCAAGATCCATCACTTCAATCACTTCAATCATTTCAAATTCTCTCCCGACATGTCCCCTCCTCACGTGTTGATTATTGGCGGTGGAATTGGAGGCCTCGTGCTAGCGCAAGGTCTTGCAAAACGAGGAATCATGTTTACACTCTTCGAGCGAGATGCCACCCCTACTTCCAGAGCACAAGGTTATCGTATTCGCATTGCTGGCGCTGGTGCCAACGGTCTTGAAGAGTGTCTCAACAAGGAACTGTGGGATTTGTTCGAAGATACATGCGCCGAGACGAAACCCTTCGGCGCTTTCCTTAATGCGATCGATGGCTCCACAACGCCACCTCTGTTTCCCATGGGACCTGCTGGGAAAAAAGTAGGCATGGTTCCTCCAGGCAGCGGTGGCCAGAAAGCCTACACTGTTGATAGAACGCTGTTCAGGTCTTTGCTCCTTCTTGGCCAAGAATCCCACATCCAATTCGGAAAAGATTATACCCACTACAAAATTACTCCTTCTGGCATCACTGCCTTCTTCAGCGA
The DNA here is from genome assembly GCA_013054445.1 of Cudoniella acicularis. Lineage (NCBI taxonomy): Eukaryota > Fungi > Ascomycota > Leotiomycetes > Helotiales > Helotiaceae > Cudoniella > Cudoniella acicularis. The sequence goes on from JAAMPI010000025.1 coordinate 56,356, forward strand.
CGGAAGCAGCGCTGAAGGCACATTCCTTGTAGGCGTCGACGGAAGGTCCTCAAGAGTTCGGAAGCAGCTTCTCCCTCAGCTCCGATATGTCGATTCGGACAGTCGTATCGTTTACGGCAAGACTCCTTTGACTTCAGAGCTATTTGCTCGTTTTCCATCTGAAGGGTTGAAAGGCATGAGTGCAATCCGAGATGGCAATTTGCTTCTATTCCTGGAGCCGATCCGATTCCCGAAAGATGCAGCAATCGAATCTAATGGTCGACTTCAACCTGTGGAAGACTACGTGTATTGTGAGTTAATAGGGCCTTTGTACTTGCACTTCCCATCTCACCTTGTTTCATCATTTCTCCTGAACCCTTCCCGAAACCGCCCTAATCCAGCGAAATTTATCCTAAGACTTACCTAGAGAGGCAAAAACTAACTCCCCGTCTCCTAGGGGTGTTTGGAGGAAACGCAGAACATTTTGGGCTTTCTGACGAGGAGTTTCATTCACTTTCCGGGAAACAAGCAGCCGAACTAACCCTCAAGACTACTGGGCACTGGAAGGCTGGATTTAGGTGAGCATTGAGCCCCCTAGAACACCTTCCACTGTTCCGTATTAGACTGTAATCATTATAGTGTTACAGGTGACGCACACGTTCAAGTGGCGACTGAGCCAGTCCATAATCCGGATCATTTGCTAATTCGCATGTTACATTTAGATCCATGTTTGAGCTCCAAAACGTTGCACAAAGTGCTCCCCTTCGCCTCATTTCAGCTAAGCCATCACGCCCGGAATGGCCTCCATCCGCACACGTAACCTTGTTAGGAGATAGCATTCACGCAATGCTGCCAACAGGGGGTTCTGGAGCAAACTGTGCAATCGCAGATGCCGCTCTGCTGGCTCGACTCATCTGCGAGGAAGGTATCTCCAAAGAGATGTCAGGTAACTTCATTGATCTGATGTGGGAATATGCATTGCCATCTATCGAAGGGAGTGCTCAAGGCGCCCAGAAGCTGTGGGGTTTCAAAGGCTTTGAGGGAGCTAAGGAAGTCGGATTTTAGGCCCCATATTTAGAGTTCTTCTGGGCTAGACAGCTCAAACCTAGACAAAAAGAGAGAGATATGTGTGTGTATATGCCTTACCGAGTTTCTCATCTCATTTTTTCTTTCCGCTTTCATTTGCAAACCAATTTCTTTCGGATTGCCCTTAGAGTGGCATGTTGGTAAGGCTTGCATCGTCGGTCGCCACAGAAGGATAGAGTACCTCAACAGCGATGGAGCATATACGAGAAGCAGTGTGCTATATACAGCCCTTCTATATCCTTGTATTTTGCCCAGGTACGGAACATGGGAAGCATCCGAAAGCTCCAGGCAAGCGAAGTTTGCTTTTTCGGGCCTCGAGTTAAGGCAGACGTTGTAGTATTCGCCTTGTGTTGCCCGATGGGGGGCTTGCCGGAAGATCCAATTGGGAGAAAAGATAAGCTTAACAACGGCATTGGTCCATGGCTGGCCATTCATTGACACTTCAAGAATGAAGCTACTTCGCGCTGCAGAAACGCTTCTTCTCGCGAATGAAGAGGCTGCACAATTATTGTGCATTTGCATGCTTATCCACTCTTCGTACCGAGGGGCTTGGTTCGTCACAATACCATGCAAGCTCAGCACCCTGGCGCCCGTTCATGCTTGTGGGCGCAGCCGTTGACGAATCGAAATGCGACGCAGCACTCAAAGCTGGCCACATAGAACGAGCCGTTGAAGCTAGGCAACTTGGGATTTGAAACTTCCTGATTGCGTCTCCCAGCTCTTCCCCTCTTTTATATATTTGACATACCAACCCCCAAGACATCTTGAAGCTTGTCAATGTTGTTGTCCCCGGAGCAAGAAAGACGATGTAAAGATCTTTACTTGGCGAGGCCACCAAAATAGAAAAGCTCGGACCATGGCGATCTTCGGTCGATCCAAGAAGACAAAAGAGACGACACCGCAAAACAATGAGCACCTTGCCTACGGATCTTTTCCCATCCCGCAAGCACGATATATCTATACACCTCACTCCAATGGCTCATACAATGAGCAGAGACCGGGCACCTCTTGGGGCTACGATGATACATCTGCTCAAGGCTGGGAAGGCCAACAGTACCGGCCAATTCACATAACGCAGAACTTCATTATCGCTCCACCGCTACCCGAGAGGCCTCAAAAGTCGGGAAATACCATCAGTAAGCTTAACTTAAAGTCGATGTCGAATCTTCTTAGTGGCGATGTCCCCGAATGCATACCTGGGGCTCGATATTTCAACGAGGGCGTTCCGGCAGGCACGCAATACCTCAACCAAGGGTCCGTAGCTTTATGCGACTTGATCTCTTCGAAACTTGATGCTGTTATCACCCAGATCGATGGAGAGCGATTTAGTGGAGATGAAAGGGAATTGGCAGTATTCCAACCTCCACAACCAATGTGGCAGCAGGAACAGCCAGAGACAACGGATCGGGGATTAACGAAGAGCGGAAAGTCCAAAGGAATGGTGAACAATTCAATATCCTCCGCACTCACGAGCACGAACTATTTTGCCAAGGTCCATCTCTATGCCAATTCTAGATTGCCGCCACACCTACCGCCTATGAAACTGTAGGTCGTGCTCTCTCTGCTACTTGCACACATCACTAATAATTGACAGGTACATGCCTACATTTCCCCTGCTCTGCCTAGCAGCACAATATTCCGAGCGGGTATACACGAAGCCTGCCGGGCAAGAAAGGGAGACGCATGTCGAGGCTGATTGGCGAATGGGAACCAAAGCCATGGTTATCAAATCTGTTCCGATGGATGATATGAACACAATAGTTTTCGCCATTAGGGGAACGCAAACCTTCATGGACTGGGCAGTCAATCTCAACTCCGCTCCGGCTGAACCTACTGGGTTTCTCGTAAGCATGTCCCCATGTTTTATTCCGGGTTCCTGCTGATTAGAACAGGATGATCCTGGAAACCTCTGTCATGCGGGCTTCCTCTGTGTCGCGAGAAAAATGGTGAAGCCAGTTGCAGCACGACTTCGCAGCCTACTAGAAGAACATCCTGGAAGATCCAAATACTCATTTCTCATCACAGGCCATTCTGCCGGTGGCGCTATTGCCTCCCTTCTATACTGCCACATGCTCTCTAGCAGCCTCGAAGCAAGTTCTGAACTCAATGCGCTCAAAGGCTCTTTCAAACGCATACACTGCGTTAGCTTCGGTGCACCCCCTATTTCCCTGCTCCCCCTAGCCAAACCACCCAGCGTCTCACTGCGAAAATCAATATTTATGTCTTTTGTCAACGAGGGCGATCCGGTTGCACGAGCTGACAAAGCATACGTACGATCACTGCTCGACCTCTACTCATCACCTGCTCCAACCCAATCAGGCGTTGAAAACTTCGCATCAGACAATCTACTTGAGGCTAGTTCTGGGAAATCCAGCAGTTCTCTTACCGTTCACAAACTCAAGCACAAGAAATCAAAGATTATACCAATTCAGGGACAACCACCACATTGGCCAGTGCCAGAAGCCACATTAAGTAATGCTGGACGAATTGTGCTTTTGAGGAGTGTGGAGCGGTACGAAATACAATCCAACAAGAAGAAGCAGCTTCATGATCGGATGAATGAGGGCATAGTTGCGCAGATCATAACAGACGAGTTGCTTAGAGGGGTGGTTTGGGGTGACCCAATGTGCCACATGATGAGGTTGTATGAAAGGAGGATTCAAGTGTTGGCCACGAATGCTGTTCTCGGGAGGTCATGAGTCGGCGTGATAACGATATGTTTTGACGACGCGAGTTTTGGCGTAGTTTGGTATATACCCGGTCTTGGCATCCTCACAATCTGAAATTATATGAATACTTGCTTGTGCTGTCTTGCTAAATTTCCTCGATATTTTCCTGATTTGCAAAAGATTCCGAATACGTTGTGCAGGTGCACAATGCAATTCCTTTTTGACTACTCGAACACGATATCGCCAAGAGAGATTAACCCCTTCGCCCCCCAGTTCCATCTAAATCATTCATCTAGTGTTATCGAGTCTCGCACGCGTAGCTCTTTATTGCCCGAAGTATTCTATTGTTGAAGGTGCCTTGAGAAGACATCGAGGGTATCGCCAATAATATGTTGAAGTTGATTTCTTGTCTCAATTGGTCTTTCTTCTGGATGGCTTTCATTCAGTGCATTCGAAGTGCTCGCGGTAGAACTGAGAAGTCTGAGTTCTTGGTCTTGGTTTGCGTTTTGATCTACATAAAGTCAATACTAGTACAAGTGCGTGAACCTCTAACTAGATATAGCTCACGTCTCTCTCCATGATATCTGCGAGTTGCATATATACCTCCAATGGCTAACACTGAAGTTGTGATCCCGAAGACAACTGCGAGGACGTCGTTGGTGGAAACTGGAATTAGTAACAAGGCAATGTTAGGAACTTAGTATTGAACCCAGGAAAATAAGGCCCTGGTATAGAAGGATGACACAGTACTTACGCATTATCGCATTCAGACTTTATATTTGGTGACGAAGCAAAAATTAATCTTATTTTCTCCGGTATACGATGAAGAATTTGCTTGAAGTTTTAGCTTCATCAGAACTGAAGGTCCAGTGGAGATTTCTTTGGATCTGGAGGCGCGTTGATTAATGGCGGTCGGTCCATGTCAGTAAGATCCAGTGAGATCTCGTTTAGCACAGGAACAATCCACCACTCAGCCACGTCACTGCATTCTGCATCAAAGCCGGCCAACCAGATTCTCCGTAGGGTGAACTTCCGAGTCCCGACTGCGCGAGCAACAAGGTGAGCGCTCCCCGAAGGGATCCGCTCGTTGGCAGCTCATTCAGTAAGTTCCCCCCCCAGTAGTGGGCACCCTCGCTTAGTTCTACACACCTCACTTCCAACCACAATAACTTTTTTATTCTCTTATAGTTATATGAGATAATGTAGAACTAAGTTGTATAGTCCTATCAGAGTCTTCCTCTTCAATTTGGCGGTTCCCAGCTTCAATCTGTGCCTTCTTAATAGCCTCGATCCCTGCAAATTTAGAATTCGGTGAGGTCTTTACTTTCCTACGCTTCCTAGGCTCTAACTGCTGAACCCTAGCCTCTAATTGCTGAATTCGACGCTTATGCTGAGCAATAACAAAATTCTTTTGATCGATTGCTTTAGAGACCTTCCGAAAGAGTACCCTAGCTGTTGGCGTAGTGGCCTTTCCTAATCGGGAAATCGAGTAGACTTGTTCTCGTATATCCTCAAGCTTTTTTGGTGTAGGTACCTTAAAAGCCGATTGGTCTGTGTTCCAATCAGGTAGAGGCTCCTCTGCTTTGCGTTTCTTAGATTCCTTTTCTAAGTTATTACTATTTTCAAGTAATAATCGGTTTATAAGTGGTTTTATACTATTAGTAGGCCATAAGCCTACGGCCTGCCACCCAGACTTAATATTTCTAGCTGTTAAAGCATTGAGTCTTGCTTTATATTAGCATCACAAGAAATTACGCTTCCCAATCGGTATAGAATCAGTTAATAGGCTAAGAAATCCGACTTATTTGCGATATAATGTCTTGAGAGACGAGAACATAGCTAAATCGAGTGGTTATAGTACATATAAGGTATATGGCGAGAGAAATAAGAGTTAGATATTATATAAGAAGCACTCCTATATAAACTCTATAGTCTTATAGCTCCCGTGGCCGTCTAGGACTAGTAGTCGGGCCTCAGATGGGTCACGTGGTGCCGTCTAGGGGATGAAGACCTTCCGTAGCCACTCTAAGGCTATATCGTCTATAGTCCAGCCATTCTCAGTTATAGTGAACTGCTAGCCTTTGAATTCGTCTAGGGTAGTCTTAAACCACTGTTGTTATACTGACTTCCCTTTGAAAATGACTAGGGGGTGTAGGCTTCAGCCTATAGCGCTAATACACTCGATAAAGGAGGTCTAGGCCTTCGATCCTAGGTGTTTCTTTTGAATAAACCGCTTGTAGACACTCCCTACGACTAGTCTATTATCCCCTATGCCTTCTATAATCCCAGCTTCATCTATATTATAACGATTGTCAGGCTTAATAGCCTTAATTGCCAGGACAGCGAGTTTAGGCCACCACTTCTTAATAATTTTAGTAGTAGCGCTATTAACCCGTGTAGAATCAATATAGAGGTGCTTTTTAGTCTTAAGAATAGGATTCCGTCGTAAGAAGCCAGCCAGCCATCGCTTTCCTAGCGGTGCTGCGTCCCCCTCTGGCCCATAAGATTCGCCCCGCAAAAGCTCTGATCTGTCCATGGGTAGGTCCAAGGCCTAGGCTTTCCTGGATTAAAACCCACTCCGCTAGACGCTCTTCTTAGACTATAGAGAGCCTCTGCTAAGGTATATGAGCTTCCTGCCTCGAAATGTGGCCGTTTATACGGTGTTGAAGTGTGAATCGTGGTACTCTATATTCTAACCCCGCCTTTTTTTGTGACATGCTATTTTCTATCGCATTTAGCGCTCTCTGGATGTCTTCTTCAGTATAAGTGGGCTTCATGATGGGTCCTAGGTGTCTCTAAAGTTTAAGGTCTTTTTATTTAAAAATGGCTTTTTTATTTAAAAGTATTGTGGGTGTGTGTGTTGTGGTGGTGAGCTAAGCGAAGGTGCCCACTACTGGGGGGGGGGAACTTAGTCGGGCGTTTCTTGCATACTAGGATACTAGGCATGTGCACGGGTTCATCCTCTTCTGGATTACCGCCCAGGAGGTAGCACATGGTTTCCCCAAGTTGGTGGCCTGGACGATGCACTTATGGGGCATTCGACATCTTTTGACGTATCTCCAATCGATGATCGGACTCCGAGTTAGCTTCGGAACGATGAAGTCTAAACTGGCTGCCTGGTGCATCTTTAAAGTCCTAGCCTTGTCGTAGACAGGAGGGACCGAAAGTGAACGAGGCTCCAAAATGGCCCCTGTTAACGCATTCCTCACATGTCACATACTCAACTCATTCCACTATTGACTAGTCCTCGGACAGATATCAACCTGTGAGGGGAGCCATATGGTATTTTTCTTCATGGAAACAGAATGTCAGAGCGGGACTGTGTCTTTGTTGGGCCTGGCCTTATGTGGCATGCTCTGAGACAAGGTTGATCCCAATCGATCCTGATTCTTGATCCGAGAAGGTTGACCATGATTAGTATCAATCTAAGAAGGCTGAAATAGGGCCAATCTTGGTTTCGGAAGGCTGAAGACAGTTGAGTTTTGGAAAATATGACTGTGGCTGTAGCTGCGGCCCTCGTTGAGAAGCACCTTGAAGCCCAGAAGATAGACTATTGCGGCAAGGGGAGTGGGTGACTTGGGCACTTTTGTTCATACATATAGGAAATGTGTTGACAACCCCTGGCTCTAATAAACTCCACATACATACATACGTGAATGTACTGCACGAGTGGTAGTGCGACAGACAGCACACATTTGGGAAATGAACTTCAACTGAAATGTTTTCCTTTTGAAAAAGCTACACTGTATTCTCTAAGCCAACTTCATCGAGTTCTCTATTTGCCCAAACTCATATCTTGCGGAGTTGCTCTCTCCCTTGTTGCTTTAATATGTCTTAAAAATAATTCCAACTTATGGATGAATTCTGGTTCCCTATCTCCTCGACTGTAATGCGCGCAGAAGAGCGAACTCGCACAAAACACTCGGAAGTCAAGGAATAGTCACTAAGTGAAAAGTGCTAAAATTCGAGAGTCAATATAAGAGGATGGGCTAGATTAGGATAAATCCACTTTTTTTTCTTATAATATGTCACAGTAGCAGAGATATTGAGAGTGTTATAACCTATTTCACGATACTGCTCGCATAATGGTCGAGGAGATAGGTACCGCCATTACCAAGGGCACAATTTTATGTCTCAGTCCTTCAGTCTCCAGCAAATATTTGGGAAGCTTTGCATAATTTCAATGTAGAATGTTTTCCGATACTCTGAAATTCCAGTCCCAGTCGAGCTGACAGACCTCAGACCCTCAATTGTACCTTTGAAGGTGCTTTGCTAGGAGTTCAAGCGTATCTCCTACAATATTTTGAACTTCGTATCACGTGTTCATTACATTGGTGGCTTGAATATTGTTATCGGGTTCGGCTGGCGACTCTAAGCCTTGACGGGTATGGGAGGCATTGAGAAGTTCGAGATGGTGTTCTTCCCCTGATGCTCGTTGTGACAGGTGTTCTGAAATAATACACGCAAGTCAGTGTATGAACCTCTATTCCAACAGGTCTAGGTTAGATATCTTCTAGCTTACGCTCGTGTCCGTGATACCTACGAGTGGCATAAATTACTCCTATGCCAAGGGCTATGGTCGTGATTCTAAATACAATTGTGAGAATGTCGTTGATTGAAACTGCAATTTCAAGAACACCAATCAGTGAGAGTAATTCCTAAAACCGTTCAGTGGTCAACTTACCCATACTTGTATCTCTTTTCTTCTCAGATACTTGATACTTTAAACGTTAGAGATGATTATTGAAGTTTCGAATCTCGACCTCGTTTCTTCGAATACGGGCTCTGAGAAGTATTTAGGATTCCAAAGTTACTGTACCTCCGTGAGTTACTTTTTGTTATTCCGGCCGCCTTAGTGCACAATGAGTAGCGGCCAAACCTGTAGGATCTCTTTGGTTATTAGTTTTTGATTTCTGACAACGGGTCTGATATGCAGACTTTTTATTTTAATGGTGAGATTTCAGAATGGCGCACACCTTGCAAGCAGTCGCATTCTTGCAGCAAAGCATAGCATAGCAAGGAAAAGCAAAGAAAAAAGCAAAGCAAATCTAGCCGAATATCGGGTTTCTAACGTCATAACGAGTCCGGTAAAATAGGTCGGTTATTGCGCTCAAGTTTGTATTTTTTTTTCTCCTGCTTGGTGTGTTAATATGCATGGCTTCGTCGTACAAAGCACGGCGACGCGGACAAGACACAGCAACCATGGAGGGTCAATTTTCAGTTTTCGACCGACATCTCTCTGAATCTCGACTTCTACAATTTTGGTCCTAGTAATAGTGCCTCCGATGCTTTAGTGTCCCCATGGCGTTATTCTCGTAAGGTCGAGACCGTCAACGATATCTAAATTCTCTCACCGGTCGGGCTGCATGCTTCCTGCAAGTCTGGCACAAGTCACAATCAGATCAAATCAACAAGTCAGTTGTGGCGTCTGCATTTCCCCGTAATCTCTTTGCGCTCTGAGCGCTTGATTCTGAGGATAAGATCATAAGGGCAACGATTGCTCCTATCCACGTTCAAGTCTCATTAGATCAGTTATAACGACGCTGCTCTCCAAGCCGAAATCGCTTTCAAAGTTCCACTACAAGACTTTCAAGAAAGAAATATAGGGAACTCTGGGTTTGCTGCCGAGATATCTTTGCGAGCCACGTGCAATTGAAGCTGCCCAATAACCGGAACAGGTGCATCAGCTTCGCCTCAAAGGGGGCGTTTTTAGCTTGCATGCGGATAGGTTTGAAGCCGTGTCCCGACTTCACTTCTCAGGAGAAATATCGGGCGCACCCCGAAAACTAACCTTGGATTTCGAACCGATCCCGAGAGAGAATTCGATCTCGGCTTCACCTTCTCGGGCGTGGCTTTGCGCCACTGACGCGCACACTTTCCGGAAACCTGCTCCGACAAATCCGGGTCCGGAACACGAGATTCTTGCCCCTATTATTGTTATTGGTGCAAGAATTCAAGAGGGGATGTCTAGATTTAATGGATGACGATAGATGAATATGACAGGTTTTGGTGGTGGGTGGGGAATGTCGATACGGCTCAATCTAGGGAACCCTCGCTTATAATAGGGGGTGTGATGGGGGGTCACTGTCTTTGTAGAGATCATTTTGGGTAGGATCCAGTTAGGTAGAAATCCTAGCATCTCTACAACAGACAAGAAAATCATGGAGTGCATATCATAATTGTACAATCACGTTACGAGGTCAACAAAAGAAAGGGGGAAGAGCAGCATCGCCCACTTAGGCTTAGCGCGCTGCTGACTAAGTGGTACATCAACTTCAATTTCAACGACACTTAAGCTTCAACTTCTCCAAAGTTAAACCTCGAATAATGTTATGCGAAACTACTCTCAATATCTGAGGGAATATTTGCTTGCAGCTGCTGGAAACGATTTGAGAGTATAAATGGCCTGGAAATTTTGCTGGTGAGGTTCTTGCTTGGCATCACTAGAGCAACGAAACTGCAGTCATCCGAGTCAGTCAACTACGTAGGTAGGATTTTATCTGTCTAAAGAGTCCTGAAGGCCGTCGCATGATACCAGTCATATCTCGCCATAATCCTTACCTCATATCTGATTGTCTTCGTGCTAAAAAAGTTCCAGCCCAGCCACCTATCGGCCTATCAAAACGTGTATTCACTCGCAAGTCGCTCCGCCCAAACTCTTATTTAAATAACAAAATAAGCAAAATGTGTTTCAAAACAGTTCCTTTTAGGGGTTAAGAGCATGATTCGAACCCTCACTTGCAACCGCATGCTGTGCCGACCTTATGAGGCGGAGGTCCTCTGCCGATTGATAGCGTATAGGGAAATCATATTCACGCACTTTTTCTTTTGCTACCTTTTTTGAATGGGGTATTTTGAGTTTTTTGATTTTGGTTCTTTGAGTAGGAGAATATTGCGATTACTTGCCATCAAACGACTATAAGCGAGGTGTACACAAGTTCTGCGGTACGTTTGTTTCTGTTTTCCATACTTTTGCAAAATCCTACGTGCGTCGCAAGTACCACAGAGGATGAAAAACTAGTGCTAAATTTCCTTCGCGAGTATTCTAGTGGTACAAGTAAGTCCTTTACCGTGCTCATCCTGTGAGTACCGTTCCTGTTCAGTGTTGGCGTTACTTTATTTTCCAAAGTAATTCATTACGGTACCGAGATCACAAGTGAAAATGCCTCCCCTCCTGACACAAGTGCACATCTTGATGCAATTGTTTGAAGTTACCTTCTCTTGTCCCTTATCTTTAGCGTCACAACTGTCACCACCGCATGTGTGTTAGGAAGTATTCATGCGATATGCAAAATGGAAAAAGATTCGCCGTCTCGCTTACCATTACAAAAGAATACTGCCAAAAAAACGCACGTGTGCGCACACAGAGAAAAAAAGTTTATATACCACGGAAGTATATTATTTAAGGGGGTAGAGAAGGTTGTAAACAACTCTGTTCTAGCAACTCCGATCCTATCAGGTCCAGCTCCGGGCAAGTTCAGAAATCCCTAAGGGATATCATCACTGCAGACCCCTGATAGGGGGTGCTGGCTAAGGTACTAGAACCGCCAGTCATGTCGCGTAGGTACAGTCTCGGCACTCCTAGCATAGCCTTCCTGTTTCCCTGTGAAACCAGAAATCGTTATTTTAATTTATATAGCCCGATGCCGAAACTCGGCTCGCATGCTTATTTCCCCGCAATTAACCCGTAGGAGTGGTTTTTGGCTTTGCCTATGCTGGCACCGAGGTTCACACATTATTTTCATTTGCGTTAGGTTATTTAGTGGCTGATGGTGAATGTGCCGCTTCCGATTCCTAATTTTGGATTCGTATTTGCGAGTTCACTTCACAAATTGGTAGGCTGTACGCGCACAGAGCGACGTGCGAAAGGGACCACGAAGAGAACGAGAAGACTTGGTTGTGATATTATAAATCGAACGCGTCACACTCCCATATTGTCTTCTGCCTCTGCCAGAATAGTTTCATTGCGACGCGGGTCACGAAATGTCCAACTTCCGACGCAAAGCAGATTGGGAATGAATGTTCTCAATGTCTCGCAGTACGACAGACATCTAAATATGTTGGCCAATGGCTACGTAAGTCGATATGGCCTCAGACGGAAATGTAAACACGGTATGGGGGTTCTGAAAGTCTCACGCTAAGAGAGATATTTAGAAGTGTTTTCTTTTCTAACTTAAAAGGATCGCCCAGTTTGCCGCGCTACTAAACACTGGACATCAGAACCACACAAAATGGAAATGAGTGAAGACTTTAGACAAGAACATCATATGAGATGGCAATATTTTGCAAAATGTGAGGACAAGTCATAAGACCCACCTCGTTACACATAGTGAAGAAGTTTTTCTGTTTTTCTGCGCCGAGGACAACGCTGAATTGCAGTAACGATAGTCAACTAGCTAACTGAAATCTAAAGCCAAACACAACGTGCAACCTGGCTATAAATGAAACCGTTCCATTTCCACCCTTCCAGAACTATACCCAAAACACAAATCTCACAAAAATGCCACGAAAACAGGGAAACCCTGGCCTTCAAAGCATACATCTAGCTTTCCTGTATTCTTATTCTCCATTTACCAAAATCACTTCCCAGTGATCCTTGCGGCCTCTCATTTCAGAGGCAACCCCGAATCCCCTAACAACAGGGGAGCAACCGTGCTTTCCACAGTCCCCAAGTCACCGACACTGTTCAGCACCTGTGTTGCAGTCCCAACCAAACCCCCTAAGCCCCCTAAGCCCGCAAGATTGCTTTGCCTCTTCGTGTTGCCAACCCAACGTTTCAGAATGCCGGTGAGTCCAGAGGAAGATCCGCTCGATCCTCCGCTCGCTCCTCCGCTAGTAAGACTGCCGAGGAGAGGTCCAACGAGAGGAAGGCCTACGACCGTGCCAACGAGGAGCCCAAGACCATTATTGCTTGTAGGAAGCGTTCCGGCGGCGTCGACGCCTTGGACGGACGCGCCGTTGATCTCATCTTGGAGTGCTTGGTCTGGGCCGGTTGAAGAATCTTGGCGAGGCTGTAAACTGCTTAGCAGAGAGAATACTGCGGAGTTAGAGAAAGATAGGATCGAAGGGAATTACCAAGATGGGTGCTGCAAGAAATATAGGAAGGAAGGAAAGAATGATGGATGTGGAGAGACGCATTTTTGCTTGAAGTTGGAGGCTATATATATCGGAAGATGGTGCTCCGATTGGTTGCGTTGCAGTGTTCTTTTCTAGTTGAAGAGTGACTTAAGATTGGGGAGGTTCTAGGGATATATATACAGACAGTCCATTAGCTTCTGTCCCACCATTTAAGTACGACAAAGTCCATTGAAAGGTAACCAATCCACAATAGCACATTGACGACATTTTCAATTTGGTGCTTTTTTGTGTTAATCGAGCCCGGCTATTTAGTCGGTTTTGACTAGTCCGGTGACTTACAGGCATTTTGTTCTTGATCACTTGGAGATAAATTATTGTTTAGGTAACCGAACAAGTGTTCAGAATAGTTGTAAATAGCAGTCAACTACAGCTTTCGCTTATCGCAAAATTATTAAGTAACAAGAAGCCCCGTCACAAATAAGTTACGGCCACATTTATCTCTCAAATTTGTGGGAATAAATTCCACGCAATTCAACCTTGACACTACTCCATTGCTTGTTCTTGCCAAATCCTCAACACTGATTAGCTTGGGAAAAGGTAATCGTAAATCTTAGTAAGATTGATATTCAATCTAATGACTAATGAAATTTGAGTTATAAAATTGAAATATAACCAAGAATATTGAAAACTAAAGCGGGAAGGTCAAAGCCAGAAATTCACTTGACCTGGTAATTCTCAATATTCACAGAAGTCTAAATGTCATTGTATCATCAACCTCAAGTTACTCGTGGCATAGACACTTGGTCCAAATATCTGAACCATCAAGAGACTAGATTTTCAGCTCTGAAACTTCTAGAAGAAAAAATGGGAGCTCGAAGATCAGCGGACTTGATAGATCATAAATTCAAAATGGTCGCCAGAATGTGCCATCTTGGCTAGTATGGTTACTGTACGGCGGAACATACTTTCGAGCATATTGCGGGTGACCTTCCATGTGTACCAGTACTAAGGAAATGGAACATCGGTTACGCCGTGTGATAGATCTCGCATAACCTGAGATGACGATTCACTCTAGCACTTGCTGGAAATCGTTCGTACATTACCCGAGAAGGGTCAAAACTCCGGCTGTGGATAAGGCTATTATTATCAGCAACATTTGTTGTACACGGCTTGCCAACTCCAACCACGCTCGTAACACTTTGCGGCCATGGCTGGTAAAACTTTCTACAGCGAGGTTGCGTCTGGAGACAACTTATCTGACGAGCAGTACGAAAAGCTCCCAAAGCGACGAACCTCATGGACCCCGCCGCTCCCCACCATAATCCTGGCGATCACCACGGGTGCGCTTGCACTCAACACGATTTTAATGTCCTTACGACCAGTCAACATTTGCACGACTGAATCTCCGGCTAATGACTACTCAACAGATTGGGGTATGTGGCTTTCCACCCCTTCAAGGGCACCTTACTAACCCTTCTAAGCCCCGGCCAAAGCAATCATTCAGATGAAGCAGGTAGTCTACACGAGCGCATTCCGATACAACGAAACATCAGATAGCTACTACCGCGAGTTCGACCCCACTGAACCACAGTATGTTGGAAAACCATCGCCTGAGATTGACAATGCGTGGCACAAGCTTTTGCAGGGTGAGTTGAATAGACAAAAAAGTATGAAGGGTCACTGACATAGAAACAAAGGTCAGTACCTCTACCTGCCAAAAGAGGAGGCAATGAAGCTAGACAATCCAGTTCCAATCGAAGCCCTCCAAGGTTCCTATTTGGCCGAGTAAGTGAACGCTACTCCTTCCCGTGGCCGAGACTCATAGTTGCACAGGGTGGAAGTCATGCACTCATTGCACTGTTTGAATGCCATCCGTAAGGCTCTGGACCCTGAATATTACGCCATTCATGACCAGCACCCGTTACTAGCAGACTTACAGGCCGTCCACGTTGGTGAGCCTTCAAGTGCACTAATCAGTTTGGTGGCAACTACTGACGTCAGGCTTCCAGAGCATTGTATCGAACAACTTCGTCAGAATATCCAGTGCGCCACGGATTTGACCCCTGTACCATTGCGACCATACGGACCACCCGGACATATCAATCTAGTCGGAACACCACAGACTCATACTTGCCGTGACTGGAAGGCATTTAGACAATGGTATAGCCAGAAGGGAGAAGAATGGGGTAGCATGAACAGTGGCGGAACCTAAGCGTGATAACTTATTGCCTTGGTGGCTAGATGAGTTGAGCGATAATAGCGGTTTCACTTGGACCGTCCTTCTGTCCTGGAATTAGGTTTGGCACTGTTGAAAGGAGGTACATCCGGCACATCTGGTATAGTATAGAGAAACGCCGGTCTTCGCAGGCGGGGAATAGGCTGGTTTGCCTCAGCGGTGACTTTTCGACCATTTAAGTGTATTTAGAAAATGCCAAAGAAGCATTTGTTCCACCGAACCCAAAACTATTTGATACGGAGACCTTTACTTGTTTTTCCTGGGCGGATAGAGGAATATAATTGCAATTGAACCCGTCCTGATGATTGTGGAGATTCAGCGTGGGAGGTAGAATATTCTACAATATGTCAGTGTGCAAATCTCAATTGGCGGGAAACAACACACCTCTTGGACGGCCAAGATAGCAAAAATCGCTTCAACGGCACCCGCAGCTCCTAGCAAATGACCAATAGCACCTTTCGTACTACTGACGGCAATCTGGCTTTCGTTATCGAGGCCATCCTCACCTAGCATTAGGGCTTTGATTGCAGAATTTTCTGCAGCATCACCAAGCGGAGTGCTTGTTGCGTGGGCATTGATATAATCAACATCCTTGGGACGAATCCCACCGTTCTTCAAAGCTCTTTGCATGGCTAGCAGAGCTCCACCTCCGTCTTCTTTTGGCGCCGTGATATGATGAGCATCCCCACTGCATCCATAGCCTCGGACTTCAGCGTAAATCCGAGCCCCACGAGCTTTGGCGTGTTCCAGTTCTTCGAGGACAACAACCCCTGCACCCTCAGCAATGACAAAACCGCACCTATCTCGATCGAAGGGGCGTGATGAGGATTTTGGATCGTGATTGTAAGAGGTTGCAAGCGATCGGGATCTCGCAAAACCTGCCAGAGCAAGTGGGTGAATACAGGACTCCGACCCACCAGCTATCATCACATTTGCGTCCCCAAAAGCAATAAAGCGTGATGCATCCCCAATGGCATGAGCCCCGGTGGTGCATGCAGTTGTCACGGCGTGGTTGGGCCCCTGGAAGCCATACTTCATGGAGATGTGCCCAGCACCCAAGTTGATGAGTAGTTGCGGAACGAACAGTGGCGACACTTTCTTGTACCCCTACGCACGGATCTCAGTAAGCATCCCCCTTATCCAGTATTGACTGATAGCTCACTGCTTTTTCATAGGCTATACTGGTGTTATACAGCTCTTCTAGATTTCCAATACCACTGCCCAAGCAAACGCCGGTTGCCTCCTTATGTTCTTGCGTATGAGGTTTCCACCCAGCGTCATTCAGTGCCATTTCCGCTGCGGCAATCGCATACTGTGTAAATTTTGCCATACGCCGTTCATCTCCTTGGTCCAACCAGTCTGACGCCTGCCACTTCCCATCCTCCCGTCTGCCAACTGGGATTGTGCCCGCGACTGTACTCGGAAGCTGTTGCCATTGTGCTGAAAACTCGAGATGTGCCACGCTTTGAATTCCGCAATCGCCCGCAAGAAGGCGTGCCCAGGTCCGCCGAACTCCCACTCCCAATGGCGTTATGGCACCGAGACCTGTCACTACCACGCGTCGCATTGTTTGGCCATGTTCATGTCGAATGGAGATTTGGAAACGAAGTGAGGTCTGGGGAAGCTAGTCCACCTTTGGCTTTCTTAGCGAGCTTCGGTTGCTTCCCCTGACCTCACCTAAGACGACTTCAACGCTCAGGCTTCATCAATTCAGCCTCCGATCCACTGGTACGGATCAGAAAAAATCTCCATCTCCAAACCCAATACCACGCAGAATGTGCTCGTTGTTGGGAACGGTCAGTGTCTCGTTGTCTTATCTTGCTTTGGCGTCCACAGTCTTTTCGTGGCGGAGCATCTTGACAGCGACGATCCCAGTCCGGGAGCGAACCTTTGGGACTCGGATCAACATGTGTTTCGAGGAATCGGACTTATTTGCAAGTGCGACCGCCACAAGTTGAAGTCTACAGCTGTGGCTACAGTGTGTCCCTGTGTCTATGACTCTGGAGTCTGATAAGCTCCTATATTGTTTCGTTTGCCAGGCAGGGTCTGTGTTAGAAGTCTGTTTACTCTCCACACTGGCCAATGCATGAGGCTTGGTGAGCTACTGCGCCGCAGCTTTGTTTCAAGAAACTTGCATAGACTCTTCCGGTTTGTACCGTGCCTTATCTACAGCAGGATGGCTTGCATTCTGACTTTCTTGCAGCCAATTAGGAGTTTCAAGTGCCAGGGAACTCTCCGGCTGAGGCAACTTCCATACCGACAGGTCGGGCCTAAGCAGATCTTCGGCATGCATAGCCATGTTTTCTCCATACTTTTTTTTGCCTGTGCTCGCCTGTGCGCGCCTATGCACAGTCTTTTGGAGCTTCCAGAGGATCTTTATTTATCCTTCCGATAGAGATATGGACATTCAGGCGAATCTCTGCAAGGAATCTTATCTGAACTCTCCGCCTTCCTTCATTCCTTGTGCTTCACGTAAGTCAGAGGTCTTCCCGTTTACGACGCCACAATTCTTAGCTTTGCATTCGGCAAAGATCCAAGTGGTACCATCAGTTTCTTGTCATATATACAGTTCATGCTTTGTTCCAATGGCTCTTCAGACCGTTGATCGTTCTCCGTGTCGCCGGGCCCTTTCACCATGGCCTTACAATTTGAAAGGAAACCGTCTGGTACGGATTCCTCCAAGGCACGAACTAGATACGATGATGGGAAGGACTGGAATCCGAAGATGGACGATGTGGAGGTTACAGGTTATGAGGTGAACATAGGAGTAGCAACGTCGCGGTTTGACAACAGACCCGATCCAGTCACAGATCTCAAAGAGAGGTTGTCTTCATGGGGTATGGTAGAACCCTTTCCAAACTGTGGAAACACCCTCGCTAACATCACTGCCGACCCCAATTATCCTGAGGACAAGAGAGAATCGAAGATCCTGGACGCCTCTTCTTTTGATGACGATGTCTATTCCATCAAAGAGCTCGAGGATTCTCCATATCCTGAGGTTCGTGCAGCGGTACGAAGCTACGACGAAGATGTCCCTGCCAACACTATTCGTGCCTGGACCATCGGATTGGCCTTGGTTTTTCTAGGTGCCTCAATGAACACACTTTTCTCGCTACGAGCACCCTCGATTGGTCTTGGTGCACTTGTTGCCCAGATAATTGCGTGGCCGTTAGGACATGGGTACGTCTTCTGCTTTTTGATAACAGATATTGGATATTTTGTGCTCATTATACTAATTCCTCTTTAGTTGGGCAAAGGTTATGCCTCGCCGACAATTTAATACCTTCGGCTTGAAATGGTCATTAAATCCCGGCCCATTCAACATCAAAGAGCACTCAATCATCGTGGTCATGGCCGGAGTCAGTTTCAGCGCTGCATATGCTACTGATATCATTTTGGCACAAATTGCTTTCTATAAGCAAGACTTCGGAATCTTGTTCCAGCTCATGTTGGTTATCTCTACCCAATCTGTTGGATATGGTATTGCAGGAATGATGCGTAAGTTTCTCGTGTAAGTGCCATACCTCATTCTATATGGCTATATTGTTGTCTATTTTCATTCCCTCCATATGAATCGCATTGGATGTTTGCTAATTCATCTTCAGTTACCCAGCTGCAATGATATGGCCTGGTAACCTTGTCAGCGTCACTCTCATGAATGCCATGTATGAGAATGAGGTCAAGCCTGACCCGAACATTCTAGGCGGAAATATGGCACGATATAGATGGTTTGGATACGTCTGTTTGGGCGCTTTCGTCTATTATTTCATTCCAGGTTTCCTGGCTCAGTTCCTAAGTGTCTTTGCCTTCGCAACATGGATTGCCCCCAACAATGTCGTTGTCAATCAATTGTTTGGCGGCAGCACCGGTCTTTCGTTGCTACCCATCACTTTCGATTGGACCCAAATTTCCGGATTCGTCGGATCGCCCTTGATTCCCCCGTGGTTCTCTATTGCCAATACCCTGATTGGCGTTGGTGCCTTTTATATGATTGGCTGTTCAATCATTCACTACACCGGAACCTGGAGTTCAGCATTCTTACCCATGAGCGACGATGCGACTTACGATAATACTGGTGCCAATTACAACGTGACCAGGATCCTTAATCCAAATTTCACGCTCAATTTGGAGGCCTACAAAGCATACTCACCATTGTTTCTATCCACTACATTCGCGATGTCCTACGGCTTGTCATTCGCTGCCATCTCCTCTTTGATCGTGTATACCTACCTCAATCACGGGAAGCAAATCTGGCAACAATTCCGCAACAGCACAAAGGAGGAACCTGATATCCACATGAAGATGATGAGCAAATACAAGGAGGCGCCAACATGGTGGTACATGAGTCTCTTCGCCATGATGGTTGCTCTAAGTTTGGTGACTGTTCTCGCCTTCGATACCAACCTCACTTGGTGGGCATTCTTGCTCGCGCTAGGTATCTCGTTCTGCTTTTCATTGCCCATTGGTATCATTCAAGCCATCACCAATACACAGATTGGCCTCAACGTTCTTACCGAATTTATTTTCGGATACATTCAACCTGGAAGGCCACTCGCTCTTATGATTTTCAAAACATACGGATACATCACAATGTAAGTCTGCCTTGTCGAAATATTTACTTCATACTTACACATAAATAGGTCACAGGCACTTGGCTTTGTCTCGGATCTTAAATTCGGTCACTACATGAAAGTACGTACCTCTATACCCTTATTAGAAGCACCAATTAACATACTCCCAGATCCCACCCCGAACAATGTTCATGTGCCAAGTCGTAGCTACTACCCTCTCCTGCTTCATCCAAGTTGGCGTAATAAACTTCGCCCTCACCAACATCAAAGACGTCTGCACCCCACACCAAGAACAACACTTCACCTGCCCCGGCGGTAAAGTTTTCTTCTCCGGTAAGCCTCCCACGACTCTTCCCAAAAGAAAAGCTAACAAAACTACAGCATCTGTAATCTGGGGTCTCATCGGCCCAGCCCGCATCTTCTCCCCAGGACAAATCTACGCGGCCCTCTTCTGGTTCTTCCTCGCCGGCGCCCTCCTGCCCATCATTATCTACTTCTCTGCCCGCAAATGGCCCTCCTCACCAATCAAGTACCTCATGGCACCCCTAATCTTCGGAGGCGCTGCTTCAATCCCTCCAGCCACACCCCTCAACTACCTCTCTTGGGGCGTTGTTGGTTTCATCTTCCAAAAGTTAATCCGGCAAAGGTATTTTGCCTGGTGGAGTAGGTTGAACTATTTGACGAGTAGTGGATTGGATTTGGGACTGGCGCTGAGCACGCTATTTATCTTCTTCGCGTTTACGCTGAATAATGTGCAAGCGCCTACTTGGTGGGGCAATACTATTGTGAGTGCTACGATGGATGCGCAGGATACCGCAGTGCAGCAAATCGTGGCGGATGGACAGAAGTTTGGTCCTACTGTTTGGTAGGCTGTTGCGGTTAGGTGGGAGAAGGGATTTGTATATGACAGATGGATGGATTGATGTGAGGGCGTGTGTTATATGGGTAGAGAGGGTTTAGCGTTCTGTCTGTACGGCTGGCTGTGTGGTTTCCTTGGCCCGTGTTTTTATAGTTCTTTTTTAATTGTAAGATTAGTTTCTGTTTAGTTGTATATACGTTCTTTTATATATCGGTCTAACTGAATGTTAATTCATTATGGCATAAAAACAGTGATGCGCCTTTGTTATAAAGATGTATACAATGCAAGCTGGTCTGGCTTCTCGGAGCCCGGGATCAAAAATTTCACATTATGAAAGCGTTGACAGCAGAAGAAGATTAGTTTGTAGAATATTCATTTTTTTTTTATCATTATCAAATTTCATGCCCATTTTCCATGTAAATGCCAGATGAAAACACCATCCCATGCAACAGAATCCGATCGCAGCGCTTGCTTTCGGACCTTTTATCCATCCCAATATGTAAATATACAACAAAAAGAAAAGAAAATGCAATTTTTAACAGGTCTCAACAGCAGCAGTGCGAGCCGCAAACCCTTCACCAACCATCAGGAAGCACCATTCGCCCTTTGTAATAGGAGTGATATCCTCGAACGCCTTGGGAGTCAAAGGACCCCTGAAGTGTGGCCCGCGGTCTTCGGACACGGTCTCCGCAATATCGAAAGAGAAAGAGACACCGCTGTCTGTTCCTCGAGCTGATTCTCCTACAGAGACATCGCCAAGAGGCGTATCCTCATCCTCGCTAAACCAAGAGGTTTCGCTTCCATAGAAGGAAGTGCAAGTTGACTCAGTTCGCTGAGAGTAGATTGAGGGGCTTGCGCGGGTGAAATTGGTTTGGAGCCTTTGGAGAGCGGGAAGGAGGGAGCGTGTGTTTTCGACATCCTGGACTTCAATGCTACCTTTGCGGTCGTAGGCGATCTTGTAACCTTCGTTAATGTCGACTAGGGCAGCGAGAGATACTGGGAGCCAGTCGTAGGCACGCATGAGTTGGCTCTTGGAGATCTTTCGACCTTGTTGAGCGAGAACTAGGCGGCGGAGCTCATCAACAGCCAAGGTGAGGTCGAATGGAGAGAGAGTGCGGGAATAGGTGTTTAGAAGGTTCTTGAAGGTGTAGACGTGGTCGAGGGAGAGGAGGGTGAGGCCTTCAGATGAGAAGATAACCTCGTTTTGGAGGAGAGAACGCTTGATGAGATCGGTTGTCGCAGGGCACCTCGCTGAGGATGTGAGGGGCTTGGGAGAGATCCATCCAGAGCCGATCGAGAACTTCTTTTCGGCTTTGGCGATGGTATGGCGAAGAATCTTCTCAGCTTTGGGTGTAAGAGCGCTGGAGTGGAGCAAGGAGATCCCATAACCGTTGGGTTGTGTAGGGGTAGAGCAAGGAAGCGCTGGAGAAGGAGAGGAAGAAGGGATGTTGAGCCTTGGGATAGCAGTGAAGTCTTTTGGTGATGAAGGAAGACTTGGGTATTGAGTGCGGGATAGGCTGGATGAACTTGAGATGGAAGAAGAGCAGGATGAGATTGATGAACTGCTTGATGATTTGCTCAAGGATTGGGAGAAAGAAGATCGAGCCGGTGAGACTGATGCAACTGATCCAAAAGGTGATTGAGGGGACAAGACAGCTGGCATTTGCACCTCCTTTCGGATGACAACAAGGGAGAGATGCAGATGCTTCCGTGCAAGTTTGCTGGAGACATATTCCAAAGCAGCTGTGAGGGCGGCCGGAAGCTGCTTGGCATCGAGAAGACTCGATCCAGCTTCAAGAGGCGATGAAATACGGTCTTTGGTGATAGGCATTATGTTCGTGTGAGTAACTTCGAGATGCGATGACAATGGACTGAAGGGGGTGGTCGAGAAACATTCCTCCAAACATGCGGCGGGCAGAAGATATACATCTTTGGTGCCGTGTCTTTTCGCCCAGAATAAACTGGTGGAGTATCTCTCAACCTTGAGCTGTCAAACCGTTCACAGAAATTGGAAATAGAAGCCGTCATCCCCACTTAAGCGCTGGCGGGTGAGCAAGGGAGCTCTTAGCGATGCTATTTCTAGATGAAACATCTGCGTGTGATAGGACGATTGTTTTGCCGACCGCCAATCCGACCGAAAATAGAAAAGATGGTTGCCGTAAGCGAAAGAAAGCGAGTTAAAAATAGCCCCATACATATTAACTACACCCCACCCCTTTATATTAAGCTTCCTACTTGGGGATCTCAGGGTTTTGAGGCGTGCACATACTACTCGGTAGGGCGTTGCCGTATCGTACCCCACGGCTTGAATCAATCTCCCGGGATTTTAATGACGCCAAATCTTCGGCCAACACCAGCTGCACATTTGGCTGCATCAACCAGGATGAAATAAGGTTCTTGATCTCTGAGTGGCTGATGCATCCAAATCACAGTACAGTCTTAGCTGACCACGTGCATCAGGGATAGAAACAAATATTCATGCTTTCTTCTCTGAGGCCTCTGAGTAGACGCATATATCTGCAGTACCTTCAGCTATATACGTACAGCGGCTACTTGGGCTCTTCCCCGCAGAATGCAGCTGCAAGTGAGCTGGAATTGCTGACCGGCACAGAGTCCATGTGCCCTTACTCGGAGGGCCAATACTTTCTAATCATGACATGGGGAATCAGTGAGGGGGTAAGTTGTACCGCGCTCACTGGTCATGATTCGCGGCTCCTCCTGCCTCACAGATTCTCAGCGCTTGTGGATAACTCACAAAAGCTAGGGCGAGCCGATCAGAGCCTCCTTGAGTGAGACTTGAGAGCCGAAGAAAACAAGAGTCTGCATGTTTCGAAACTTGAAACAAGACACCGGCGCAGATACCAAGATCATGCAGTACAGTCAACAAGACCGATTAGAAGAGCCCAATCAATCCTTGTCTCACACGTGAAAACAAATCGAATTCAGCATACTGGCAACCCCTTCAGGCTCGTGTGGGCGGGTTTATCAGTGCTTCCATGAGCGCTGTATGTCTTATTTTTTCATCACACACGGCTGTTCAGGCCAGAAACTCCTGGCGGCAACGGTTGAATGCTCTTCCCAGGATTTGGAAGAAGTCGCACTCATTGTAGAGTCATCACAGATTCAAAGAATCTTTAGAGGAAGGACGTCCTAATTTTAGAAAGTATCCATAGACAGTGGCACGATATATGACACTTGTCGTATAGAGACAATCACGTAGATCAAGCGGATATGTAGCGACGAGAAAATTCAGGGAATAAGACTGCTACCGGCTTTGTAAAAAATGTAGGGAGGGAAATAGGAATCGCAATTGAACGCTCAAAATTCGATAACAAATGTTGCTCAGATCCAACTAGGATTGGGGTTGCTGTGCATGTCCTCACTCGTGCCAAATCTAAATGCTTGGGGGTATCGAAGGGTATCATTACACTACACGGCCACATTCTCCTATTATTCACCAACCGTATCTACTGCTGGCTTCGGCCCTATTATTCTTTCCTTTAGCAAAGCTCTCCTCCAACGCCTCCTTCTGGCTCTGTGCTGCATTGACCAATTGCTTCAAGCTGTGCTTTCCGGGAGCAATAGCCCTGACTGGGTTATGTATGACTTGCTCTCCGGCCGCCCGAAGCTCTTCATTGTGCAGATACTCTTGATCTGTGTTAAAGTTGATGACCTTTGTTGCTGATTGCATTCCACGGCCCCCTTTCTGCCTACCAAATAGTTGCCTCCGTTCTGCAGCGGAAAGCTTCAGATCTCCGGCAATGTCATCAAGAGACTGGGACACAGGTGGCGTAGGGACTGCGGGGGGAGCAATATGAGATATGGTCGGCGTGTATTCTTCATATGTAGGCTCTAAACTATACGGATCTTGGGTATTATTATGCGTAGGGTTTTCTGGTGTTTGATCCATCATAGGTTCATAATCTCCGCTATGGGAAGTCGAGGTAGAAGTCGGAGTTTCGGACGAGATTGAAAATAAGGAAACCTTCTGTCGCGTTGTAGTCTTTTCAATGTTTGGTCGGGGCGTAGATGGCGTAGCAGGAGTCGAGGGCTTCGAAGCTGTGGAAGTAATAGCGGATGCACCAGCAGCCTTCTTTTTTGCGGGCTTTCTTGCGACTGATAGAGGCCTAAACATCAATGGCTTTCCAACCAATTTGACTTCTTCTGCTGGCTTCGCGTCTGCTGGCTGGGAGGCTTTTGGGGGGGAGAGGCTCAGCCCAGTCTCATTATTCGTAGAATCCTGCGCACTACTTGAGTCTCCATTTTCCCATTTTGGCTCAGGTTCTCTGCTGAATCCAGGCGCCGCCCCCGTCTTCAAATTCACACCCGCTCCCAGACCTTTCCTCGCTGCATTTCCCCCGCCGAGGGTAGCATTTGTATTCTGTCCCGTTCGTTTCGGCGCTGGCAGGAAAGAGTTAAAACCACTGAAAGCCCCTCCGCCTGTCTTGGCTCTCTTTGTTGGAGGTTCGTCGGCTTTGGTATCATCTTTCAAGGAAGCTTGTGGCAACGAGACTTTGATCTTCCCAGGATTTGACCGATCGACAACTTTCTGGAACGCAGGCTTGGAAGGATTTGCTGCGGGTTTAGCCGACTTGGTATCTTCGACGTCCGAGGTTTCGGAGTCAGAGTAGTCAACAAGCCCCATTGTGGTTGAGTTGTTGAGGTTGCTGAAGGAGGTTGTTTGTTCCAAATATTTTTGGCCCAGGCGAAGCGAGCCGGGGAAGCTTGACGTCGCGTGCTGCAATGGGCAGCTTCACCACGAGGCTCGGATCGCAGTACATGTACAATGCATCACCAAATCCTCACGACTTGAGCTCCAATCTTGGGTATCTTGATACTTGTTTCTGAGCGCGTATGGAGTTTGAGCTGTCTGGTACATTCTGACTGTGCGCAATGTCTGTCATTCAAGTGGAAGAGTATGTTTCGCGTCTCCCCTCAGCATGAGCCCGACAGGCTGACCTTGTACCACAGTCTGGTCTCGTATCAGCTACGAACGAACTATCTCAATACTATTGCCGACGGGGTCGGCGAGCGTCTCATCACAATCAATGATTCCTTTCTCAATACCGCAGGGTTCAAAGCTGCTGGCTGGCGTGCGAACCCTGCGAACATTAAACGAACCCATTCTCCTCCTATTCCTACAGCGATAGCTTCAGAATACTTTCAAGCGCCTCCAAGGTCAGCAGGTCTGGGTCCTGCGCTCGATGATGAAGTCGAAGAAGGTGGAATGGCCACTGGGGGTGGGGCAGGGGATACTGTCGGTCCAGGCATAGCTACGAAGAGGCGGCGTCGTCGAGAGCAAATGGAAGAGGAAGACAGTAGTGATCTGAGTGATGACAGTGATGAAGAAGGTGATCAGCGGGCAGCTCAGCAAATCAAATTTTCGAAGATGCCTATTCGAAATCGTTCTGGCTCCTCGCCTATTCGTGGTTCGAATCTACGGCAATCTTCAACCGTTGCATCTCCACCACGACCCGGCCCAGGGCAAGCCAGAAGAGGGTCCCAACCAGCGCTGGAGGCTGTAAAAGAGCGTGCAAGACGAGATACTGTGACAAGCAGCGAGATGTCATCGGAAAATGAGTTTGATGCATCTGCCTTCCAAAGACAAAGAGAAACTACTCGGAATGCTACAAAAGCCAGCAAAGCCCTTCACAGTCAAACATCAGATCCTAATGTTGGAGTAAAACGACAACAAAGCGATTTATTAGAAGAGGAAGAAGATGAGTCTGATGGCTCAGACATGGATTCGGAATTTGAAGGGAGTATCGACTCGGTATCTCTTTTAGACAGCGTTGAGGGGCCTGTAACTGCCTCGCCATCAGAGCCGATAGTTGGAACTATGCCTAAGGAATTGACACGATCCCCAACAAGGAAATCAAAGCCGGCGCCTCCAATCCTGGAAGC
Organism: Cudoniella acicularis; assembly: GCA_013054445.1. Taxonomy (NCBI): domain Eukaryota; kingdom Fungi; phylum Ascomycota; class Leotiomycetes; order Helotiales; family Helotiaceae; genus Cudoniella; species Cudoniella acicularis. The sequence continues at coordinate 82,738 of JAAMPI010000025.1, forward strand.
TCTCCCTCCTCCACGACCCATCAGTATGATACAGTCAAAGAGCCTTTTGTCCGCTGCTATAAAAGCAAGGCAGACAAAAGCTGCAAGTCCCTTTGAATCCTTCGCATCTCTTTCTGGTCAAGGGGACCCTAATCCACTATCGCTCCGAATATGGGCACCTTTTGCGACGTCTACAACAAAGCCTTATGAAGTCCTCATCAGAAGAAGCGTTCACGAAAATGAGGCGAACGATCGTCAAGTTACTGTTGCTGACCTCATTGGATTGAGTCTTTGGAGATATGCAGAAGAGAAATTGGAACCTGCCATTTCCCCAGAAAAACTCAACGTGAACTGGTGGACTCTGCGTATGGTGGAAGATGAAGAGGTCGATTATGATTTCCCTGCTCTGGAACGCAATAAGCATCTTGTAGCTTTCACCACCGCCAATAATCGTGCAGCAAGGTCCAGATCAAACTCAAAACCTTATGATGAGTTTGCCCTTGTACAAGCAACGGAGGAGCAGTTTCAACAAAACCAGAGTGTTACACCTCAATTCAAGCAAGAGGCTGTCACAACAGCCTCAGTAGAGGATGATCTTACTCCTCGTAATACACCTATACCCCAACAATCAACCCTGGCAGCAACCCAGACTCGCCAGAATCCACTCCTGACTACAATGTCTGCTTTGCGGCAAAACTCTGCTCTTGCGGATGCGCCTAATGTTGGTGGAACTCTGACACAGACTTCTACGAGAAGCGCGGTCCAGAAATTGTTGAGGGTTCACATTCATTCGGCAGACGCAGCTCCAGGACAAATGATTACCTTGGATGTTACGACAGATACATATCTGGCAGACGTTCTCGATATCGTCTGTAAAAAGAGGCAACTGGACAAGGCAAATCACGTTCTTAAATTGACAGGCTCAGGCACCGTGGTTCTGCTCGACCGTACCGTAGAGTCGATCGGTAACCGTGCAGACTTGGATTTATATCGTCGCAGATTTGCAACAGATGGGCCATTGACAATGTCTGGCTCACCAAGTAGTACATCACCCAAGATGGCCATGATGGCAAACCAACCTGAATTTCGGAAGATCAGAAAAGGTCAAATGCTAGGCGCTCATCCTCTAGCTCAAGAAGCTATGAAACAGGACGAGCTTGGAAATTCAAATTACAGAAAATACACAGTCTGGCGAAAGCAGCCCATGAGATTCGTAGGAATGAATGAAAGGGTTTTGGCCATCGATGGCGAATACCTTCATATCATGCCAGCGTCAACAGGCAAGACAATGTTTGAAGGCCAAGGCAAAACCACAACAGTTCACTTTAGCAATGTTGTGGGATGTAAAGTAACTCGGAGGCATCCAACAAATTTCAAGGTATGCAAATCATGCATTTTCTCGATTCAGGCTTACAAGATATAGGTCGTTGTCTACAAAGCAACAGAAACCAAACGGTATGACTTCGAAGCAAAAAGCGCAGACGAGGCTGCTGAAATTGTGTTCGAGATCAAAAAGGGCATCTCGCCATACCACAATGTCTGAGCCCTGTCACAGTAGTTACCGTGCCTATTAGGCCTGGCCACATTGCCCAACGTGGCTTGTACCTGCATCAAGATTCAAAATCGCTCACGGACACATCTGGCCTAGGAATATGAGCGAAAACATTACCCGCTGGGTCCGCCACTTTTGGAATGCGCTTTTCTGGGACCGAGAATATTATTTCCCCGGGAGTCGGGATTATCCTTTCTTGGTGTTGAGCTTGCCCAACTTCGAAATGGCTCGCCGATGTATTTGAAACCCCGAATCACACAGCTGCACAACAGACCGGGTAGCATGGCAACGTTGCCAGGCCTACCTGCCAACTCTTCCAACTAATCGAACGCAGTTCAGGACTCAGAAAACGGTAGCGATCGCGAGTCTTGCTGATGACGATCCGGCCAAGGATCAAACAATACCATTACATGATAGTGCAAACTAACCACGCTAGTGTTGCCAAGTATAGGGTTACCGGGGAAATACCTAGCGTCGATCTGTGCCGTAAGGCTCTGACCTTAAATGGATCTCGATTGATTTAGACCGAATTAAAATCCTTCATACAAATCCGTTGTTTACGTTTCACTGTACTAGTGTGGAGAACCAAGGCAGAATTTGTACTTCGCCATCCCCAGACGAAAGCACGCACCAACACAGAAAACGCCATGGAGCCAAGGAGGGCACTTGCGTGTACAGAGAAGGCTATGCCTGCCTCCCATCCAAGCTCTCCGACGTGTCATTGCCGAGCATTCAAATGCATAATTTTGTGCATAAGTCTATATGTTGCGGTCTCAAGCCTCAACGAGTCAATCGAGGGTGTTTTAGAAGGTGGCTCTGTTTCATCATTAAATAACTGAAATGTTCTCTGCACTACTCGAGTACTTAGCCAGGATTATGGCACTCCGTGCTCAGATTACATCGACTGGTCAAACGTCCAAGTAATCTCTCTCGAAAGCCCAGCCAGTGGCGTTGTCGGTCCGCCGCCACGCTCCTCGTAACGATTTTGTGGAGGCCTCCTAGGTTTACCTGGGTTTACACGCCAAGGTAGCGTTAAACTTGAGAAACATCCACCGAGAACGATGGCAGCCTCTCCTGAGGTCTGATCGTGACGTACTTTCTTCAATCGGACAGTCCGGTACTCCAGCTAGAAGTATCTAGACGGGTAAACAATTGAAATTCGGGTTTCCACGTGGGTCCTTCAGGAGTGTACAGAAACACGTTTTCCCACCTACCTTGGACTTCCAATTCAGTTCATAACAATCCCAAGACTCAAGTTCCAAGAAACCGTCCCGAGATTTCACCAACTTCATACCTACATTACTACCGTCAAAATGCAAATCAAGGCCTCCATCATCTTGGCTCTTGCCTCTTCTGTTGCTGTATGTATATTCCTTATTTGAACCCTGCTCAGTTTAGCTAACTTTATTTAAGGGACAAAGCATCATCAGCTCCATCTCTTCTGATATTTCGGGTGCTCTCAGCACTGCGACAGGTGCCCCCAGCAGTGTAGTATCCTCACTAGCAAGTGAAGCCTCCTCGGTCGCATCCTCGATCACCTCTGCGGCTGCCTCAGGAGCATCCTCGATCAGTTCTGTGGCTGCTACTGCAACCAGCTCAGATGCATCCTCCGCCTCTTCACTGGCATCTTCCCTCTCGTCCTCCATCAGCAGCCGTGAGAGTTCTCTCTCCAGCTCTATAAGCAGCCATGCCTCTTCAGTATCGTCATCAGCATCAAGCCGCGCTAATGCAGCCACTACTATAACCACTGCCAACTTTGCTGGCTCAACCATCACCTCCACCTCCTCACCCACAGGTGGCGCTGCCTACCAAACTGGTGCTATGGGTGCCGCTGCTCTTTTCGGAGGTGTTGCCGTGTTCGCCGCCAACTTGTAAAGGACTTGTATAAACGGGGATTCGTGTAGACTACGGTCTGTAGAGCTGGTTAATGGGTGATGTTTGATGGATGGGACTTGTATATACAACGTTGGAAAATATATCCTTTACACATATAACTATCCTCTGTCAACTGGTGATATTCAGATTACTGTTTTGTATGGATCGTGGCTGATGACAATTACTAAGCAGTAACTTGATCTCGCGTCTTGACCTTGATGACTTGGAAATACAAACTTATGCTACACAGTTCCTGTGGCTCAGAGTAGCATGTTTCAAATCCATTACATGTCTAATCAAGCTGTTCGGAGCAACTAGCCTGTGAACATAGCTTTTAACAAGAACAACGGAAGGACGAAACATCGAGTTGCTATATTCGAAAAGGGCAGCAGTCCATGACTTTGGATAAAAGAAACCCAGTGACAGAATCCAGAAACGAAACGACAGCATACTGGACGTTACAGCTTTCCTCCCCAATCATCATCATCATCCTCTTCTTCCGCAGCCGATTATTTCGGCGTGTTCGTTCCAGTGACACAGTCGAGGTCTTCTGTATGTACCATCCGTTAGTATCACTAACCAAAATAGTCACCTCCACCAACAAACTCTTTAAATTCATATCACTTACGCCCGATAAACTTCCAAACCACACTGTATACCCCCACAGTGTGATCCAGCCCAAGCTCCGCCAAACGCAGCAACTCCATTCGCAACGTTGGTAGTCGCATATCGACCCTTATATCGAACCTTCCCTCTTTCCTGAGACCGACTTGGCTCTGAGCTTCACTCACGAGGATTCCAAGATGGTCTCATAACTCGTGCCTATCAGTGTTACTGGGTCATTTGTGGGGAATTGGAGCCGCAGGTTGTGATTGATCAGATCACGGCAGGCTTGAATTTGTGCTGCCATTCTTGAAGCAGGTTGTGATTCTTGGTTTGGTGATGGTGAAGGTTGCGTATAGAGCTGTGTTGGCGTAAAGAGATCGAGGGGACAAGGGAGAATTGTGCGTGAGAGGGAGATGACGCTCGAGATGAATTTGTTAAATTCACTATTCTGGTTGGAGTGAAAATTTTCTCGGTTAGAGTAAGGAAGTGTGAAGACAGTGATGCTTTGGGATGAAAAGACAACTCTGGTAAGGGTGAACATTGCCATTGCGAATTTAAAGTAAGAAATTGGGAGGAAAGGATGCAAGCTTTGACAATTTCATACTTGCTTGTCATTTTTGTCACTTCAAAGTCATTTTTAAACAATTGCTTGTTTGTGTGTGTGTGTGTTACTAAAGCATTAGCAACTGCAAGTTACAAGTTAAGAGTCATTGATGTCGCTTTGTCTTGCAAGTTTGAGACCTTGAATTGATTCTCTGTATGAGCCATTTTTGGCTGTTGTGCAATCCATGGTTGGATTTGATTTCCACAAATAAAGGCAGCTAGAGGGAAAGCTTTCTTAAAGAGCACAATAAATTCACTAATATTATCGTCGAGTGAAAGTCGTGATGTTCCCTTGACCTTTAGCGAGCAGCATCACAAAAAGTATCCGCTAAACACCTCAAAAGCATTTATTGTCTGGTAAGTGAATAAGCGAACAAAGTAGCTAAAACATACGAAAAGATAGATTATGTTGGTATCGTTTATTTGTCGTCATATTATATGCTGTTATAGTGTTTATTCTTCAAAGTATTGTTAGTAGATATGTTTGTCTCACAGACCCCTCAACAGCCAAAGGATATTGTCACGAGGTCATATTTACAAAGTGAAGATTACCATAGTAAGGGACGAGAGAGGCCATATCCTCTCTCACGACCTTATAAATGGTTATTCTTCTCTTCTCTGTAGCCCTATATAATGAAGTTATCTTCAACTTGGCTCTTATACTATAATATATATACATACAATACTCTGCCCAGCATTTTCTAGGTGCTAGAGATAAACAAAGGTACGATTTTCTTTTTAAAAAAAAATAAGGTAATATATCCACAGTAGGACAGTGATTCAGAACTATTCAGTAGCTATAGGCTCCCCCTTTAATTCGGTCTCTAACATGTAATTTCTAGATAACGAAGCTGAGTTCTTTTGCTACTGTGGAATATTATCAAGTTCAACTCAATTGGTTAGGAGCCCGGTGAGCCCGGCACTTAGAAAATACTGGACCGAGTAGAACATTTAATATAGCTTTGTGAAGCAATCATTAGCTAAAATTCCATAGAAGTGTTAAAACTATTGCGGTCATCTATTCAATCGATTACGTTCAATGAAATAAGAGTGTCAAAAGGTCACGAGGAAGATTTGTTGCATGAAAACAACTAGCAATTATCCTGTTTACGTAGGACACTGCATGGCTAAATTTGTAATCACTTAGTTCTAATATAAATTGATTCGGCCTAAACATGACCTCGCTTTGAGCCATTCAAAAAAACGTTTGGAGCGTCAGACTGCCTGCAGTGCTATTTGAAATGGCACATATTTTGTGAAGAAAAGAGGAGAAATCACGGTACATGGCTTTCTCTTCCTCATATAATCTTCCCTTTCTTTCAACCTTTTCCTTCTCATTTCCAGCTTCAAAGAATCTCAAAACTCCTACTTTCATCTCGTGCATGCTCAACATGTCTCGCCAGCGAAGCTAATTTCTTCTCTCTCTTCTTAAGATATGATTGCTATTGATGCTTCGGTATAGTCTTTGCATCATCTTCCCAAAGTTTATACCCAGTCTCCTCCCAAATCCTCAGTTGGCTTAAGAATTCCGATCTTGGTCTGGCTCTACCGCGCTTTTCTTTGACTTGGGCGAGAACTTCATCCACGCTTTTGCCGGTTTTGCGCATGAGATATGCGATGACGATTGTCGGAGAACGTGACTTTCCTTGTGCGCAGTGTACGAGAACTCCTTTGGGTCGAGGTTCTCTAGTTGGGCTGGAAGTATCTGGAGAGTTGAGTTTCTGGTCAGGTGATTGTTCAATTACTATTTCGGTCGTGGTATCTTCATTCTCAACCAAATCGCAAGCTTGTTCATCTTGAGACTTGAGATTCGGGTCTTTTATTTGGTTGACTGATATTTCGATCGTGGGATCTTTATTCTCAACCAAGTTGCAGGATTTTATGTCTGGAGAATCGAGATCCTCTTCGAGTGTCTGGTTGGCTGGCTCTCCGATCGCGGTATCTTTATTCTCAACTAAGTTGCCTTCTTGCCTTTTTTGAGAGTCGAGGTTGTCGCCAGGGCTTTCGCGGATTGAAACTTCGATCGTGCTGAGGTTATTCTCAATAAAATCGCAACATTGCTCCATATACTGCAAAATATTCTGAACATCGGTGTCAAGGCAATTGATCCATAGATGATATCCCGGACGGATGTAATTCGTCCAAATTTCCTCACTCCAATAACTCACGCGAACATCCAGGAGAGAAATGACGGCGCGGATATGAAAGCCTTCGAACCTGGGGGTGACATTATAACTATGCTGCCAACCGCAAATGAATAGACCAGGGACAATTTCTGATATGGTTGGTTGATCGCCGTCAGGTTGATCGATAAAAGGTGCCATTTTAATGAGGGTTCGACAAGTCCCGGGTAGAAGTGGAGGCGACCTTGGATTTTTGCAGTTGGTGGTGATATGATTCTGAGAATGAAAGAGCAGCCTTGGAAGAAGAATTTCTCGCTACGCAACGAAACCCGCTTGGTTAGCATTATCAGTTTCACTGCGATCGAAATAATTGGCTTACTCGTAAAATACACATTCCTGTTCGTTTGATCTCGATGTTAAACAACATTTCTGCCTATCGCGCTTGCCTTTCGCACGTAATCCAGGGGGTCCCAACTGGCTAAGTTTCATTGCGGAGCACTCCATGGCTGTTGCCTACGGTCTACGCACATTTTTTCCAGTAGCGAAACATCTCTTTGCAACACCTCGAAAGAATTGAAATAGCTCCTAGTCTCCTACATCATCTTAATGACCTTACCCACTTTCTATTTGTAACCGCAACGGGGTCTAGGTTCTTGGTTAGTCCGGATGGCGATAAATCACCGTTCTCTTGTGGGTTACTGTGGGTAAGGTCATTAAGACGGTGCAGGAGATAAGCAAACTTTTAATTTTGGAAGAAATACTTCGAAAATGAAAAATGGATTCCAAAGCAATGCTGGATAAATTCGGCATCGCTCTCTAAAGATAGATGTTGTAAAACTTTGAAGTGTTGAGGTTAACTTTCACGCTCGCTCGCTCACCCTTGATGAGATATCGAATATAATCCAGGGCTTGGAATATCTCTTCCCTCCATTCACAAAAGCGTATGTGTCATTTATCCCGCAGAAACTCCAAGGGAAAAAGCGTGTTGTCTTGAGGTCGTCAAAAAATATTTTAGAGGAGAAATATAACTTACAATCAAAACGACTTGCTTTCTTCGAAGTTCGTCGAAGACCCTCACAATTTTAAGCTGGTAAATTAGAGCTATTCTGCAGTAAGAATTCAGGAGTGGGAGGAACCACTTTAGTCCTGTAAAATTATGCTGGAAGTAGAAATATTTTATTAAACCTAAATTTTGTCTTGAAGAAACGCCACCATATCGTCAATGCCTTGTGGTTCGTTGACCCAATGACCTCCATCTTCATATTCCTTCCAGGTTACCGCAAGGTCAAGGCTCTCGAGAGTTTTGTACAGGTCTCGTCCGTTTCTGACATGAACGACATCGTCATCCTGCGAGTGTGAAAGGAAGATTGGTGTTTCGAGAGCTGAACCTCCAGATAGGTCCAAAATATATTGGGAGATTTTCGATTCATTGGAAGCGTTATCGAAAACAGAGCGGATGTGCTGCAGTCTATCGCTCTTTGGAAACTTTGTCGTGATAGCTGCAATATCGTCTTGGAAGGGAAGCCAGCTACAAAACCCAATGAAGCCCCCAAATCTTATTCCGCTACATAGCAATGCGTGTATTGCAGTTGCGCATCCTTGACTAATGCCGCCGAGGATAATTCTTTCCGGTGGGATTATAGTCGCCTCTCTACGAATGATGCCCAGGATCTCCCCAATACTCTCTCTCAGCCCCTCGATTTGAATTTCTTTCTTCTCGGAAGGCTCTTCTACCGACCAAATATCAAACCATTGAGACATTTCCGATTGAAAGCGAGTTGAATTGCGAAGTTTCGAAGCTGGGAAAACCCACTTGACTGTAGGAAATATTTCCGGTAGCGTACGATCGTCTGATACCCGGCTCTCGAAAAACTCCGCTGCAAATTCTGAGGCGATGCTGTCACGACCGTGGAGGAAGATGACCGTATGAGTGTGGCTCTCCTTCAAAGGACCGACTATGTGCGTGACGCTCTCCATAACGTGTTGGTGCACTAGAATTGGTGGTCGGGGAGTTTTGTAATTTCAGGATCGAGGCGAGTTTGATGTGAATGATGTACTGATGGTCTTGAGGAATTCGAGAGTGTGCACTGAAATTTAAGAATCTTTCCACCGAGGAACAGAAAGCGAGTCTTGGTGCCGCTAAAAACGGTTACCAATCTTTGGCACTTTGCGGGGTGGCTCGATAAAAAAAGTCACACTTCAGTAACATATTCTCTCCTATTTAAGCGAATAGCTAGATCAGCTGAAAGGTTAGCGCGCCCATTATAAAAATCTTAAAATGGCAGTATATTACCTCTAATGCTCCTCTATGGTATGTAGTGGATGCATTGGTTGCTATGCAGTATTAACAAAATAAAAGCTAAACACCAGAACAGGTCAGATTAGGAGTTTCTCTTGATGGGTTTAGGACAAGCATCGATTTTGAAAGTTCCGCTGTATTGTCAAAATTGAGATAGCTTGTAGTAGCGTGGGGGTTGAGATATTTTGACAAATTGGCATTTTCCCGTGAGGAGGTACTACCTCCTAATTCGTAGCCGATGCACGTCAGGACGATAGCTCAAAAAAGACGAAAAAAACCCGTAAAGCTATTGCTTCAACGATTTCATTGTTTCCGGAGTGCGGCTCTTAGGTAGTACTTATTTTCTGCCACGCACTCAAAGTCAATGCTTTCCTGCATTGCCCACTAACCTACCAGCCGACCAATCCACCGCCCAGATATCAACGCAAGATGTAACAAGCCCTCCAGCCCATCCCTTCCCGAACAACACCCCTCCCGCATTGGTCAACCCATCATTTTCGCCGCCAATCCAGAATTCCAATCCAAATACCGAGATGCTCATTTCAACAAGTACCACGCGAGAGTATATGTGCAGAGTATATGAATCTGCGCAGGTCAAAAGAATGCTTTGTACTAGCAGATGTCCATGTAGTAGACACTTTGGATGATTGCCTCGGAGACTTTAAAAATCACGGAACATATGGCCATGCCTGATAATTATTAGCAATGTACAAGCAGGTCAAAAAATAAAACTTACTCGTCGTGACCTGTTTGGCCATACACCTCAGTTTCTTCTGGGTACTTATCGAATTGACTTGCATCACCCACTCCTGCCTTAACGGGTGGAACATACGGGGCATCAATATCCTTTTTAGCTAACCGTTCCCAGGTGACTTCAGCGAACCATTGATGATTCTTGACGTCTTCAGATCCCCCATGCAAATTTCCCAATCGTTTCGTCAGGTCAGCTGTGATGAGGCGTTGAAGCAAATCCTGAGCATCAGGATGAATATATGGTGGGTATTTGACTCTCCCTTTCAGGATGTTCTCATAGATTTTCATTGGCGAACCACCATCCCAAAAGGGGGTGAAGCCACAGAGCATTTCGAAGATCAATATGCCGAGTGACCACCTACAAAAAGGTTAGAGGTTATTAATTCAAGAGCTGTTCAGTTCCCTTACCAGTCGACGGACTTGTTGTATCCTTTGCTGGAAACAACTTCTGGCGCCAAATAATCAGGAGTTCCACATAAAGTCCATGTAATATCGGGAACACGTTTGGCAAAACCAAAATCTGTGATCTTCAGATGCCCATGACGGTCGAGGAGCAGATTTTCTGGCTTCAAATCCCGGTAGATAATTTGCTTCGAATGGAGATATTCTAAAGCTAGGGTGACTTCTGCAGCATAGAATTTTGCAACCGGGTTGGGAAAGCGCTGAAATAGTGTCAGCAACGCTCCTTAAACTTTAAATCATCAAGCATACCTGTGACTTGCGCAACAATGAGAATAATTCACCACCTTCTACGAAATCCATCACCATATACAAGTTTTTTGAGTCTTGAAACGTTCCCCATAGGGTAATTAAGAAAGGATGCTTGACTTCCTGCAGCATTCTCCGCTCGTCATTGGTATGCTCTACTTGCTTCATCTTCACCACTTGAGCTTTCTTCAACACCTTTACAGCATAGAATCGTTGGTTATGCTTCGATTGAACGAGGTGTACCCTACCAAAACTTCCAGTTCCCAGTGTGCGCAATATGTCAAAATCCCCCAAAGAGTATTTCCCTTTAGTCTGCCTGACTACTGTCGGCTGTTGTACTTGTGGCGTAGGCTTTGCTTGTTGTGTATTATCGGCTTGGGTAGAACCGCCATTTGAGCTGGCTGCTTGGACACTAACTGCTGGGATATTCGATGCCATCTTCGCCTGGGTCGATTGCCCAGCACCGTCATACTGAGGAGGGTTAATTAAATTATTGATTGTTGGGAGGTTCTGCTGCTCTGCTACTGGATTCTGAGCAACGGTTCCATGGGACGTAGCCTGCTGTTGCGGTGTTACCCTTTGTGTCATTGGTTGCTGTGCGCCCACAGTTGCGGGACTCTCTTCCTGCTGGGAGACAGATTGAGATGATGGTTGAGATTGGGGGACAGAAGATTGTGTCGATACAGAGGTTATGGAGGTATCAAAACCTCTCGACGAGGTGGGCGTTATCGGACTATTGGGTTGGCTTGAAGCTGAAGTCGGAGAGGCGGGGTCGATTTGGCCCGGCGACTCCCTCGTCCGTTTCTTCTTGAGGAATCCTAATGTCGGCATAAGAAGCAATGACTGACTGCTCTTGTCGAGGTTGGACGTCGACTAGTAGGCAAGCTCTGGGGCGTAAGATGTATGACGGGAGATAATAGTATAAAAGGACTATTCTAGACCTAACTATATACCTATAACCGTTACTCTTCTTGATATAATACTACTAATAGCCGCCTTTATAGAGAACCTTACGATATCTAGTAGATAGAACTCCGCTAGTTTTCCCCTAGATAATATCTATATAACTAGGACGTATTTAAGCTAATACTTTAAGATACTATTATAACTAAAGAAATATAGACCGACAAATCCTTTAAGAGTCTATAAAGACTCTAGTAGAAAGAAAGAGAGTCTATCTCTTCT